>CAUYLG010029356.1:0-42492 GCA_963573385.1 Cacajao melanocephalus | reverse complement strand
CTCAGGTGCTGTGTCTACGGGCGTGCTAGCATCACCCCTCCCCCACCCCTGGCTGCCTTGGTCCCATCTCCCCACGAGAAGCCTTCCTTCTGGGTGTGGGGTGGGGAGGGGAGGGGAGGGGAGGGGAGAGAAGAGGAGAGGAGAGGAGAGAGTAGAGTGGGGAAGACTTTGTCTTTCATCTTGGATACCAGCTGAGCCACAGCAGGATAGGGGCACTGATTAGAGTTGTGAGGCCCCCATTCCAGGCTCTAGCCCCTAGACTACCTTTCTAGACACACCCTGGGCCAGAAGGGAACCCACTGCCTTGAACGAAAGGACCCAGTTCTGGCAATTTTGGAGAAACAAGGATATGTGACTTTTCAGACAGAGAATTCAAAATAGCCATTTTGAGGAAACTTGAAGAAATTCAAGGTATCACAAATGAGAAAAGGGAAATGAGTGTATGACGTTTGCATATGATCACACAGCTCATAAGCATCATGAAGAGTTTGGCCGTTGGTCTTTTGTCTTTAAATTCAGTCCTTTGTGCTATAAACACTATACTGGGCAACATCTTGTATTTTGACTTTGTTTTTCCTCCCCGGAGATAGCTATTCAGGAAAACATAGACACTGTCTTACATGAAAATGTAAAGCTAGGAAGACCTGTGACATAAGCCTAACAATAGCCTCACCCCTTCCATGACTTTTGCCACAGCTTAAATAGAATCTCACTGAGATATCGATTCACAATATTCTTCTGCCTTGTTCGGGATACAGAGGGACAAGATTGTCTATAAATTGCTTGTATTAAAGCAAAATGGTGATTTATAGATGTTACATGTATCCTTACATTGCTGCAGAAAAAATCATTACATACCAATAACAGAGGGTCTCAGACTCCAGGTAGGAAGTTCTTCTGAATTAAATTTATGTTGAATAATCTTACTCCATGTGGCTGAGAAGATGAATGAGATAATCCATCATGCTTGGCATGATGACTGGTGCAGATTGAGTAATTGACACTAATATTATCAACATTAATGTTATCAATGTTAATTTTAGCCATAGTTGTTTTTAACATATTATTATTGTGAAAGAATGTAAAAATACATTATCTATACATTATTTGGTTTACTAAAAATATTTTTTTTAATTTTTCATTTTTGTGCATACATAGTAGGTGTATCTATTTATGGGGAATATAAGATATTTTGATACAGGCATACAATGCATAATAATCACATCAGGGTAAATGGAGTGCTCATCATCTCAAGCATTTATCCTTTGTGTTACAAACAATCGAATTCTTTTAGTTATTTAAAAATACACAATGAAATTATTACTGACTATGGTCACCCTGTTGTGCTATCAAATACTAGATCTTATTCATTTTTTAACTATTTTTTTGTACCCATTAGCCATTCTCACTTCCCCTGGACCCCCCACCCTTCCCAGCCTCTTATAACCATCATTCTATTCTCTCTCCGTGAGTTCAGTTGTTTTAGTTTTTAGCTCCCGAAAATAAGTGAGAACATACAAAGTATGTTTTTCTGTGCCTGGCTTATTTCACTTAACATGATGACCTCCAGTTCCGTCCATGTTGCTGCAAATGACAGGATATCATTCTTTTTTATGGCTGCATAGTACTCTATTGTGTATATATGTACCATGTTTTCTTTATTTATTCATCAGTTGATGGTCACTGAGGCTGCTTTCAAATCATAGCTATTGTGAATAGTTCTGCAATAAACATGGGAGTGCCACTATCCCTTCAATATGCTGATTCTCTTTCTTTTGGGTATATAGCTAGGAGTGGGATTGCTGAATCATATGGTAGCTCTATTTTTAGTTTTTTGAGGAACCTTCAAACTGTTCTTCACAGCGGTTGTACTAATTTACATTCCCAACAACAGTGTACAAGGGTTCCCTTTTCTCCACATTCTTGCCGTCATTTGTTATTGCCTATCTTTTGGATAAAAGTCATTTTAACTGGGGTGAGATAATATTTCATTGTAGTTTTGATTTGCCATTTCCTTGATGATCAGTGATGTTGAGCACCTTTTTATATGCCTGTTTACCAATTGTTTGTCTTCTGAGAAATGTCTATTCAGATGATTTTTTTTTAGTCTACTGATTTTTGAATGCTGAACCAGTCTTGCACACCTGGGATAGATCCCAATTGGTCATGGAGTATAATTATTTTTATGCATTGTTGGATTCAATTTGATAATGGTTTATTGAGGATTTTTGCATCTATATTTGTGAGAGATATTGCTCTGTAGTTTTCTTGTAATGTCTTAGTGTGGTTTTGGTGTTAGGGTAATGATGGCCCCATAGGATGAGTTAAGAAGTGTTCTCTCTGATTCTATCTTCTGAAAGAGATTGTAGAGAAATGATGTAGTATCTCTCTTAAATGTTTGGTAGAATTTACAAGTGAACCTATCTGAGGCTTCTGCTGTTTTGGGGTTTACTAATTAGTGTTTCAGTTAGTTTAATAGAAATAGTGCTATTCAAATAGCCTATTTCTTTTCTTTTTTCTTTTGAGATAGCGTCTCACTCTGGTTCCCAGGTTGGAGTGCAGTGGCATGATCTTGGCTCACTGCAACCTCCGCCTCCTGGGCTCAAGTGATTCTCTTGCCTCAGCCTCTCTCAAGTATCTGGGATTACAGGTGCCCACCACCACGCCTGGCTAAATTTTTTGTATTTTCAGTAGAGACAAGGTTTCACCATGTTGGCCAGGCTGGTCTGAAACTCCTGACCTCAAGTGATCCACTCCCCTTGACCTCCCAAAGTGCTGGGATTACAGGTGTGAGCCAATGTGCCTGGCCTTGGATAGTCTATTTCTTATGTTAGTTTTGACTTATTGTGTTTCAAAGGAATTTGTCCATTTCAGTGAGGTTATCAAATTTGTAGGCATAGAATTGTGTATATTATTATTTTTTCTCCTTGTAATGTCCGTGATTTGCAGTGATGTCTCCTCTTTTGTGATATTATTAATCTGTGTCCTCTCTTTTTTTTTTCTTTTTGCTTAGACAGGCTTATCAGTTTTGTTTATTTTTTCAAAGAACTTGCTTTTGGTTTTATTGATCATTGACTTTAGATTTTTCTCCTTTTCTAATATATACATTTAATGCTAGACATTTTCCTCATGGGATTCCCCAAATTTTGATATATTGTGTTTTTATTTTTATTTAGTTCAAAATATTTAAAAAATTTTATTGAAGTATTTTTTCCCCATGTGTTATTTAGAAGTGTGCTGCTTAATCTCCAAGTATTTTGGGATTTTCCAGCTATTATTTTATCGACTTCTAATTCAATTCCATTATGGTTCGAGAGGATGCATTGTATAACTTCTATCCTTTTAAATTTGTTAAGTTGTGTTTTATCACCCAGAATGTGTTCTATTTTAGTGAATGTTTCATGTGAGCTTCTATGTATTTTGCTGTTGTTGGATGAAATAATCTTACATGTTCATTGCATCCTATTGATTTATGGTGCTGTTGAGTTCAATTGTGTTCTTGCTGATTTTCTGCTTCCTGGATCTGTCCATTTATGATATAGGGGTGCTGAAGTCTTCAATGGCAATAGTGGATTCATCTACTTCTTCTTGAAGTTCCATCATCTTTTGCCTCATGTATTTTGACACTCTGTTGTTGGGCAGATACACATTAAGAATTGTTATGTCTTCTTGGAGACTTGACTCCTTTATCATTATGTAATGCCCTTTTTTGTCCCTGATAACTTTCCTTGCTCTGTAATTTCCTTTTTCTGAAATTAATATAACTACTACTTTTAAAAATTAATGTTAACATAGTATATTTTTCTTCATCCATTTATTTTTAATCTATCTGTCTTTATATTTAAAGTCTGTTTCTTGTAGACAACATATAATTGGATCTTGTTTTATAATCTACTCTGACAATCTCTGTCTTTTAATTTGTCCGTTTAGACCATTGACATTCAAAGTGATTACTGATATAGTTGGATTAAGATATACTATATTGTTACTGTTTTTTATTTGTTGCCATTATTCTTTGTTCCTATTTTGTCTCCTTTTCTTTTTCCAACTTTTGTAGTTTTCAAATGAGCATTTTATGATTCTATTTTCTTTGCTTTCTTAGCCTATCAGTTATACCTCTTTTTCACTTTAAGTAGTTGCCCTAAAGTTTGCAATATGCATTTGTAACCAATCCAAGTCTACTTTAAAATAGTACTCTCTACTTTTTCAAATGTATTATGAGTATCTTATAACAACAAAATAATTCTAATTCCTTCTTCATATCCCGTGTGTCATTACTGCTGTTCATTTTACTTATACATATACATAAACATACATATGCATAGCTGTCTATATCTATCTATCAATCTATGTATCTATCTATCTATGCAAGTAATCAAATACATTGATGCTCTCATTATTTTGGACAAACTGTTTTCATTTAGATTAATTAAGAATAAAAAAAATCAGTGGTTCTATTTTCTATTCATTCTTTGATGCCCTTGCTTTCTTTATGTAGACCCAAATTTCTGACCTGTATCATTTTTCTTCTCTCTGAAAAACTTTTAAACATATTTTTGCAAGGTATGTCTACTGGCAACAAATTCCTTCCAAATTTGTTGGTGTGAGAAGGTTTTTATTTCTCCTTAACTTTCGAAGGATAATTTCAGAGTATAGAATTCTAGACTGGTGGTGTTTTTTTCTCAACACTTTAAATATTTCATTCCATTCCCTTCTTCCTTTCATGGCTTCTGAGAAGACACGGGATATAATTCTTATCTATGCTACTCTATACATAGGTAGGTAAGGTCTATTTTTTCTTGGTGTAGGGTTTTTTTTTGTTGTTGTTGTTTTTGCATTTATCCTGCTTGGTGTTCTCTGAGCTTCCTGAATCTGTGGTTTTGTGTTTGGCATTGATTTTGATGAAAGTCTCAGTCATTATTGCTTCAAATATTTCTCAGTTTCTTTGTTGCTTTCTTCTCCTTCTGGTATTCTCATTACATGTACTTTCATCTTTCCTCCTGTGCCTTTTTGTTTTTCTCCTCTTGTTCATGGACTTCTCTGTGAAGCAGAAGTTAAAATTGGTGTTGGGTGGTTAAGAAAAAGGAAAACTACCTCCAGCTTCTTTTTCTAATTTTTCAATATCCACATTATATTGGCCAAGCTACTTAATCTCTGAGGCTGATTTTTCACATATAAAAAGTAGAGGAAAATTTTAGAAATAGAAAAAATAGCTACTTCTTCACAGAATTTTGAGAAGTAAATTACATACATGCCATGCCTTTGTATATGTGATGGGATGGTTCTAGGACTTCCCCTCTACTCCCATGTATACCCAAATCCCCATATAGTCAAGTCTCTCAGGCCTGTGGAAGGAGCTTATAGGAAAATCAGCCCTCCAGATATTCTGGTTTTATATCCTGCAAATAGTTTATTTTCCATCTGCATTTGGTTGAAAAAACTGTGTATAAGTGAACTGTTGCAGTTCAAACCTGTGTTGTTCAATGGTCAACTGTGTATATATTTATATATATGACAAATATATGTTAGCTTTAAATCTCTTACCAGAGACAGTGGGTTTCTGTTTAGGGTTTCATGTAGCTGTGTTTCATCAAGGGTTTCTGTTGTCTTACCGTTTAGGCCAAGAAACTTCGACAGAATATCACCTATATTCAAAAATTTCTGGCTTTGACAATATTTTTCTTCACCGTATCTGTTGCAGTCTCCCTATTCCTGGACTTCGAGACTCCATGTAGTTTTGCTAGTGTAATTTTATTATCACAATTATACCCCTCCAGAAGTAATAGTTCTTATATGCCAATCTTTTTCTTTCTTTCTTTCTTTTTTGAGATGGAGTCTTCCTCTGTCACCAGCTGGAGTGCAGTGGCATGATCAGCTCACTGCAACCTCTGATTCCTGTGTTTAAGTGATTCCCCTGCCTCAGCCTCCTGAATAGCTGGGTCTACAGGTGCGTGCCACCACACCCTTTTTTTTTTTTTTTTTTTTTTTGTATTTTAGTCGAGGTGGGGTTTCACCATGGCCAGAATGATCTTGATCTCCTGACCTCGAGATCCGCCGACCTCGGCCTCCCAAAGTGCTGGGATTACAGGCGTGAGCCACCACATCCAGCTTATAGTCCAATCTTTATGAACTAGTTTTCATTTATCAAAAGCCTTTCAACTCATTTATATCTGTGCTAATATTTTTTAAAGGTTTTTTGGCTGTAAGTTTATTCAATGCAAAATAATCCTCTCCAATTTTACTGAGCTGGCTGACTACGTCCGTGACCAAATCTGCCTCTCAACTGGAATTGGGCTGCTGATCCAGTTCCAGCCTCAGCTTTCTTGTCTGCACCAGGCAGCACGGCACTCCGTCTGTAGGTATCTCTGTCGGCTTCCCCTCTTGTGAGTCTTGCAGGTCGCTCACCGTCCAGACCTTTAGGCCCAGGCCTGCCAGTTTCTGGACAGCTGCGGCATAGGGTGGCAGGCACAATCTCCGGGGGCAGATGAAGGTAGTCACTGAGATACTGGATGCCCTCATTGGTAAGGCACCAGTAGAAATGTCTCCAGGCAAACTGTTCCTTCATGTAGCCTCAGGACTTGAGAGACTGCATGGCCTTCATGACATGAAGGTTGGGCACATTCTTGTCTGCCAGCTCCGGGTGCTTAGGCATGTGGGCATCCTTCTTGGCCACCATGACTCCCTCCTTAAAAAGGAGTTCATAAATGGCAATCCGGTTCTTCTTAGGCATCAACATCTCGGCGGCTGGAAAGGCTGTGCTCATGTTTTAAATCAATTCTGCAGTGGGTTGATTGATCACCGTAGAATCAGATGATCACAAAGGATTTCAGAAATCCTCTAGTCTTGCCCTTGCCCCACCCTAGTGGTTCTGTTATGACAGCATCCTTGATATATGGAGAGATATTTTAATATTTTCCAGTATTCACAGGGAAGAGTCTAGCCTACAAGATAAAGTGAAAGAGATGCAGAGCAGCCCAACAGTTTCTACAGAGGAAATAGGAAAGGCAAAAAGATTAAAAATGGGGGTAAGGAAGGGAGAATGAGTGGTGGGGACAGACTCTGCTGTCGGGATTTAGCGGACAATGTATCTTGACCTGACGTATTCACAACCTAGTATGTAGAGGATCCCCATGTAGTAACTGGGCATGGCTTTTGATGCCTACCTCTAATTACTCTATCAGTAATTAGGCATTGTTTTGAAGACTTGGCATGCCTTTTATAGCCTATATTTCGAACTCCCTGTAAAATGTTAAGTCAGGAAATAAGTCATAAGCTGGATAACAGGAACTTTGCAAATAATAATGGAGAAATTTGAAGCCAGCTCAGAACTAGACAGGTCAGGGCCAGATTTACCAAAGTGTTTTCTCAGAAAGGATAATAAGAAATGCCTGGCATCTGACTCAAACCCCAGGAAAGAAAGCAGGCAAGGAAAGAAATGCTAGAGTAGGGGAGAGAACTAGAAGCAGGAATGTTAGAAAAAATGTGTTTACTGTTCCCAAATTTTTGCGATTGATTTTATTATTATTTTTTAAAAAGTAAAAAGTACATATAAAGAGAATGGTCAGCAGAGGGCCTTCAAATGAATATGAATGCTGTTAAATATTCACGTAGGATCTTTGAGCTTTGGGTTTTCTTTCATATATACATATATATGTATAGTACTTTGAGTTGCTGTTTTACCTATAATTTTTTTTAAGAAAAAAGAAAAAAAATTATATCTTATTGGAAAATAGTTGCAAAAGGCTACAGACCTCAATCTATGTACTGGCACTGATTTCTAATTATTAGCAATATTTCATGGAGAACAAAATATTTCAGCAAAAAGTCAGTAGGTGGCAAACTTCTACAACCCTTAGAAGGCCTGTAATACATACTGGGGTTCTTATTTCTTTTGGGGTATGAGTGGTGGTGGCTTATGTGTGTGTATGTGTGGTATGCTGCAAAACACACTGAATGAAAAATAAGTCCTTTTTCAAATAGTTATGAAGACATTTACCAATTAAGCTAAATAAGTATGCATTAGAATCAGCTGGTCAATCTTTCTTGAGATCATACTGCCATGCCATATGAGTACCATGGTTATTTCAGTCCCTGTGGGAGGGGTGTTGAAATAGAAGCTTCTTAAATTCCCCTTCAGTCCTAGTAATCTGTGATTTCAGGTGTTCCATCTTGATCTTGTGTCTTACTTTTCCTTAATAGGCCAACCAATGTGTTATGAACTGAAGTAGATTTAGGGGTTCCCAACTTTACACTGGTGGGATAATGCTTGAATTTTATTTTTGGAAGACATTTTTTGGGGGGAAGATGTTGAAGGATAACAGGAACAGTTGAGTAAGTCCATTGGAGCACAAATAATATAATACTGTAAAATCACCTTTTGTTTCTTTACTGAAAAACTAGATTTGATGTTAAAATCTTTTTTTTTTTAATTCAAGGAATCCTAAAATGTAGATAAATTCTGGGGCAAAATTATTTCATCATTCATACTCTTAGAAAGTAAAATAAATTATTTCCAGAGCTAATAAGCTTTGTAAATGTTCTCTTTTCAATCTCCTCTATCATTGTCACATTGTTCTTGGATAGGACCACACCATTACTATGCTTCACACGTGTGATGTGTTAGAGAGGTAGCCAGTCCCTTAGCATCCATTTGGTAGTAGACATCTGTTTTTATTCAATGTCCTCAAATCCCTTCTTTGAGAAATGACTACTCCTAAATCCATGTGATTCTGCCCAGACTGAATCATGTGGTCCTGCCATCACAAAGGGTGGGGATGTGACTCATCATGGCCATCAGATTCCTTTTTAGAGATTTATTTTCATGCTGGTGGTAGGGGGCATGAAATATACCTTTTATTTCCATTCTTGCTGAATTGGAAGGATATATAACTTTGGCTGCTAATGGCAATCATGCCTGTTATATGTTCTTAAGTCTATTTTATCTGGTATTAATATGCCTACTCTAGCTTTTTCTGGATTAGTGTTGGCATGTTATCTTTTTCTGTTTTTTTTTCTTTTAACCTATTTGTGTTTTTACATTTAAAGTGTGTTTCTTATAGATAGCATATAGCTGCTTCTTGCTTTTTTTTCCAGTTCAACCATCTCTGCATTTAAATTGTGTTGTTGACCATTTACATTTAATATGATTATTTATACGGTTGGGTTTTTTGTTTTATTTTGTTTTTAATTTTTTTATTTTAACAGAAACAGGGTCTTACCATGTTGCCCAGGCTAATTTTGAATCCTGGACTCAGGTGATCCTCCTGCCTTGGCCTCCCAAAGTGCTAGGATTATAGGCGTGAGCCATTGTGCCTGGCTGATATAGATGGGTTTAAATCTGTCATCTTACTATTTGTGTTTATTTATTTTTACCTCTTCTCTTTTTTCCACTCTCTTCCTCTTTTTCTGCCTGTTTTAGGATTATTTTTTACGATTTGATTTTGTCTCCTCTTATGAGCTTACTAGTTATGCCTTTTTTTAAGTGGTTGCTGTAGGGTCTGTAGTATATTTCTTTAGTTTAATACAGTCTATCTTCAAGTAATATTATGTTACTCATGAAAGAGACAACCTGCAGAATGGGGAAAAATATTGGCAAATATATATCTGATAAGGAGTTAGTAGCCAAAATATATAAGGGACTAAAACTCAATAGCAAGAAAACAATAACCTGATTAAAAAATGAGAAAAGAACATAAGTAGACATTTCTCTAAAGAAGACATGTGGGCCGGGCATGGTGGCTCATGCCTGTAATCCCAGCACTTTGGGAGATGGGTAGATTACCTGAGGTCTGGAGGTTGAGACCAGCCTGGCCAACATGGTGAAACCCCGTCTCTACTAAAAATACAAAAAATTAGCTGGGCATGGTGGTGGGCACCTGTAATCCCAGCTACTTGGGAGGCTGAGGCAGGAGAATCGCTTGAACCTGGTGAGGGGGTGGGCGGAGGTTTCAGTGAGCTGAGATCAAGCCATTGCACTCTATCCTCGGCAACAATATTTAAACTCAACTGAAAAAAAAAAAAAAAAAAAAAAAAAAAGGACATGTAAATTGCTAACAAATATATAAAAAATGCTCTATATCACAAATCATCAGGGAAATGCAAATTAAAACTACAATGAGATATTACCTTATACCTGTTAGAATGGTTATTATCAAAAAGACAAGAGATAACAAGTGCTGGCAATGATCTGGTGAAAAGGGAACACTTGCACACTATTGGTGGGAATGTAAATTAGTATAGTGATTATGGAAAACAGTATGGAGGTTTCTCAACAATTTAAAAATAGAACTATCTTATAATTCAGTGATTCTACTACTGGGTATATATCCAAAGTATATGAAATTAGTATGTTAAAAAGATACCTGCTCTCCTATGTTTACAGCAGAATTATTCACAGTGACCAAAATACAGAGTCAACCTAACTGTTCATCAATGAATAGATAAATAAAGAAAATGTGGTATATATATACACAATGGAATACTATTGAGTCTCAAAAATGAAAGAAACCCTGAAAGACATTATGTTAAGTGAAATAAGCTAAGCAAAGAGTGGCAGACACTGCATGATCTCACTTAAATGTAGAATCTAAAAAGGCCAAACTCCTAAAAGCATAGAGTAGAATGGTGGTGACCAGGGGATGGGTGAAGGGTGGGGCTTGGGGAGATGTTGGACAAGGGATAAAAAATTTCAGTTAGATAGGAGAAATAAGTTCAAGAGATCTATTATACAACATGATGACTATAATTAATAACAATGTACTGCCTTCTTGAAAATTACTGAGAGTAGGTTTTAAGTATTTTGACCACAAAAAATGATGTGAGGTAATAATGCATATCTTAATTCGCTTGATTTATCCATTCCATGTTGTATACACATTTCAAAACATCATATTGTGTACAACATATACATACGTTTTTTATTTGTCGATTAAAAAATAAATTTTAAAAAGATGAGATAAATTTGGAATTCTTTTTTCAAGTTTCACCTCTCTCCAGTCCCACTGGGAATTAACATCCTGCAAACATTCTGAATTTCAAAACCCAGGAGCTAGTTTTTCTTTTATTTTACTATTTATTTGTCTTTCTTAGCAATGTTTTGTAGTTTTCTTCACATAAATTTCATACATTTTTGTTAAGATCAGTCCTAAAAAATTTATGTTCTTTGTTCTTATTATGAAGGATATGTTTTATGCTTTTTCTTTTTCTTCTTCTTTTTTTTTTTTTAATCTTTTTAGGATGGAGTCTTACTCTGTCCTCCAGGCTACGGTGCAGAGGCCTAATCTGGGCTCACTGCAACCTCCGCCTCCCGGTTCAAGTGATTCTCCTGCCTCAGCCTCCTGAATAGCTGGGACTACAAGTGTGTGCCACTACACCTGGCTAATTTTTATTTTTTATTTTTTTTTGTATTTTTAATAGAGATGAGGTTTCACCATGTTGGCCAGGCTGGTCTCAATCTTCTGACCTCATGATCTGCCTGCCCCAGCCTCCCAAAGTGCTGGGATTACAGGCGTGAGCCACTGAGCTCGGCCGTTTTATGCTGTTTCATGTGACTATTATTGTGGGCCTTTTTTGTGTATCTTTTTGCTAACTAATGTATTGGAAATTCAGAAACATCTTCCTTTGAGATGGTTACTTGATTTGTGGGCTTGTGTTCGGTCCAAACCTAATTGCCCGTCAGTGGATGAATGGATAAAGAAAACATGGTATATATACACAATGGAATGCTATTCAGCCATGAAAAGAAGAAAATTCTGTCATTTTGCAGTAACACGGATAGGACTGGAGGCATTATGTTTAGTGAAATAAGCCGGGCTTAGAAAGAGAAATATTGCATGTTTTCACTCATATGTGGGAGTTTAAAAAGTTGATCTCATGGAGGCAGAAAGTAGAATGGTGGCTACCAGAGGCTAGGAAAAGTGGAAGGGGGATGAAGAGAGGCTGCTTAATGAGTTCAAGATACAGTTAGATAGAAGAAACAAGTTCTAGTGTTTGATAGCACAGTAGGGTGGCTATTAGTTAACAATAATTTATTGTATATTTCAAAATAATGAGAAGAGATTTAAGATGATCCTGACGCAAATAAATAAGTGTGTAAGCTGATGAATATCCCAGTTACCTTGATTTGACCACTGCACGTTGTATGCATATATCAAAGTATCATGTGTACCCCATAAATATTTACAACTTTTATTTATAAATAAAAATGTTGAATCAACTTTATTGAGGTGTTATAGTATGGATATCCTTTCATTTTTCAATCATTGCTATAGGGTAATATTAATGTTACTTCAAATTTTTTGCTGCTGTAATTAACTTGCAACCCTAGTTTTCAAAAACAAAAGTTGGAGCCTTTTGCATTTTAAAATCTTCTCTTTAGATATTAAGAGCCACAGCCTGGAATTCTGAGAACACAGAGAACATAGTGTTTATGTTCTGAACATAAGGTAAAGAGGTAGCAAGATGATGACTCAGGAACAGACTTCCGACCACATAGAGAAAAAATTAAATTTCTTCTTGGGTTGGGAGAAACTGAGAGAAGAAAGCAAACTAATCTGAAACTAATATGGAATCTTCTTTCTGGTCTTTCCTTTGGTTCAAAGTCCAAGAGGAAAAGCATATTCTGATTCAGAAGTTAGGTTTAGAGGACCATGTCGGAGCCATTGATAGGTTGCTGCCCATGCTATGAGTATAGTTACATATTTTGACTATTATCCCTGCCTTCAGGAATGTTTGTTGATCTAACAGCAGAAAAGCATATGTCTCTGATTTCAAGGTGGACAGAAACATCTATTTTTGAGCGTCTTCTTTAAGAAAAAGCATAGGCCAGGCATGCTAGTTCATGCTTGTAATCCCAGCACTTTGGGAGGCTGAGGCAGGAGGATTGCTTGAGCCCAGGGGTTCAAGACCAGCCTGAGCAACATGATGAGACCCCCATCTCTACAAAAAAATAATAAATAAATAAAAATTCTGAATACAAAATTAGACCTGAGAGCAAATATGTATTATAAGAAAGCAGTTTTAATCATAAATTTTAAAAAGTTGATAATTTCTACAAATGTCACAGAAAACAGAAAAACGGTATAGTATTTCTATTCATTAATTGCCTGGTACACCACAGACTGACTAGCTTTTGGCATAGTATATTTAAAACTTCATCTCCCCTCCAGTACTTTCATACTTACAGTGCCTGGTGCTGTAGGGTATATTCACATTGCAATACAACCTCTGGCCTCACATCTCTGGGTGAGTCAGTGGGCAGTGGTGGTGTGCCTCCAAGCCATTCCTTCATCACAATGGTTCCAGATAACAATTATACGTGGAAGGGACTGGGAATCAAGTAATATATTCCACTAGACTCCAACTGAGTATGGACTTCCCTTTGGCCAGATTCTGAGAGTGGCTGGTACTTTTCACCTATTACCCAAGGAGAGGGAAGTGTGACAGAGGGGAAATTGGAGGGGAAAACATGACAACATTTATTAACTAAAATTTTTTATTTTTACTAGACTTGTTTTGGAGTTTTGGTTTTATAGCAAATTTGAGACAAAGGTATAGAGATTTCCCAAATAACCTCTGCCCCCACATATGTACAGCTTCCCCGTTACCAGCATCTCCCACCAGAGTGGCATATGGGTTACAACTGATAAGCCTGTGTTGACACATAATGCTCACCCAAAGTCCATAGTTTACATGAGGGCTCACTCTTGGTGTTGTGCATCCTATGTATTTTCGACAAATGTATAATGACATGTATCCACCATTGGAGTATCATACAGGGTAGTTTCATTGCTCTAAAAATCCTCTGTGTTCCACCTATTCATCTCTTTCTCTCCCCTAATCCTTGGCAACCACTGATTTTTTTTTTTTTTTACCATCTCCATAGTTTTGCCTTAAAGTTACTTTTGTACATTTTACACAAAAACATATAACCAGGTTGTAGTAAGCTCTTGGTGCCCCCATCCGTATCCCCACAGGCCTTAATTTGGCTTGGCTTTTAGCAGCATCTGTATCTTTGAGCCTGAGAACTTCCCTCCGCGGATAGACCTGAGGACCATGGCATGTAAGAAGTTACAGAAAATTAATTCTTCTTACCTTGTGCTTCAGAAGTTATCAACCAATGACTGACTAAAGGTGGTGCATCAGAGCCCAGCATACTTCCTCCTCAGATGAGATAACATTGAAGCACAGAATTCCCCAACAGGATTAAGCCTGGTACCCAGAATAGTAACTTCCTTGATTATGCCCCTTGATTGGCAGCTTCCCCTGTCTCACTTTACTCCCCTACTGGTATTTTGTGGCATCAGTGCCTACATAAACTACTTGCATTTTATCCCTGTGTATTCCTGGGGGAACTGTAATGAAAACTCCCAGGGCAGAGGGCTGTGTGTATGAGGGGCCTTGAAGCTTAAGCTTCCTGAGCTTCATGGTATACCGCCTCCATCCGTTTGCTACTTCGGGAAGGCAATATCTGTGGACTGCAGCATGGTAATAATGGCAGCAAGACATGTTTTGGTAGACAGGGCCTGAGATAGGCCTCCCACCTCCCTGCCCCACAGGTTATGGAGAATATTTAAAAAGTTTCTAAAGCTTTCCAAAGCAAAGTAAGGGGAGGGGAGCTGAGAATGGAGAGCCATGGGGATTTCTTAGCACACCATGAGGCATGGACAGCCTACCCTAGGGACTATATAGAAGATATAGTTGATTATTAAAGGATGAGTCACACCCTCTAGACTGAGGTGGTAATCACCTCAGCAGGAGAAAACCACTGGGCTTCTTCCCGAGCAATCATACAAGGCTAGTGCTGAGAGAAGTGACACCAGCCAGGGAGGTTGGGTAGATGCTCAGGAGAAGAAGGCAGATGCCCAAGATCATCAGATGGGTATCATTCAGCTTGAACAAAGGCCAGCTTGAACAAAGGATGGCACCGATGAGCTAATCCCCACAAGCCCAAAGGATAGCACCATAATCAAGGCCACCAGACACGGACCCTGGCTTCGGAGGAAAAAGGGAGAGTGAGAGAGAATCCTGAGGGTGCACTTTAAGCCAGGAGTGACAAAAGTACCTTGCGTTGGTAAGAGGAAGGTTTTGAACAGTGATGGAAAGGGGAGCTTGAGACCTGGAGTTACAGAGAAAGAATATTCCAAAATAGTGTACCCTGAGACATCTCCCTTGTGATCAGTGAACTTACTATTTACCCTTGAGCATTTGTCTTTGCACAGTGGTATTTTTATTCTGTTGGATAAATTCTGAGAAGTGATTTGCAAAAGCTCTTGATTTTAAAATATATTTCTTTTATCCAAACACCCATTTAATTCTATTATTAATTCAAAAAATGTTTCAGTTGACTCCCTTGGGTAATCCAGGCATATAATTACATCCTCTGCTAATCAGGATGCATTTATTTTCATGGTCCCATAGTTATAGACTTCTGGCTTTTGTTCCACATCTCGTTGAACTGACTAGACCTCTAGAACCACTCACACACACAAAATCTTATTCTATTCCTGATTTCCGTGGTAATAATATGGCTTGGTAAGTAGTATGTACTGAGCAGTTCTTATGTGTCAGGCATTGTTCTAAGCACTTATGTGTATTATCTTAGTTCATTGCCACAACACACCGTGGGGAAGGCATTATCCTTACCACCATTTTACAGTGAGGACGCTGGCCAGACAGGTGAAATAACTACCTAACAGAGGAGTGGCCAAGCTGGGATGTGACCTCTGGCTCCAGAGCCTGGTGAATCTTACTTCCAGCCACGTGTGTCAGTAAACGCTTAATGTCAACTCTCTGAGAAAAGCCCTGATCTGCAACATTTACTATTTTTCTGGTGTAAATATTCCCATCATGGCCGGCATGGCATCACTGAACACGGATTGGGAAGAGATCCTCACGGTTCCTTTTGAGAGCCAGTACTGGCCACTCATGCCGATTCTAGCACACCACAGCCTCTGGTGTTGTGTAAAGAGGCAAGGAGGTGGCTGCTGCTTAAGATATCTATTAGTTGATGTTGTTTGATTTGAAGAAGCAGAAATCAGTTGGAGCTGGTTTCAAGCAGAAAGTGCAATTTATGGTAGGGATACAGTCTCAGAACGAGGCAGGAGGCAGCAGGGCCTTGGGCTGGGCTGGGAATGAGGACCAGATGTACTGTTGGGCCTCAATGGGTCTCTGATTCTCTGTCTGCTACAGGTTAGCATTCTCTGCATCTCCAGCCTACAGGGCAGAGCACTGCCACCCATTGCTCCCGAGCTTCTTCGCTGAACCTCCTGCCACCAGCAGAAACCAAGGCCCCTCTGATGAGCTTGGTGGGTTCAGGGTCAGCTCTAGGTCAGCTAGGTATGTGACTTTAGTGGGTCTGGTTGCCTTTGTTCATGATCATATTGGAGATACCGGTCTAGACCAGGAGCAGTCCCTTCTGACTCTCAAATTGTACTGTACTTCAGACCCCTTGTCATACCATGCTCCTCTGGGCTCCTCACATCTGGGCCCTGACCAGGTTGCTGACACCATCCCTGTTGGTCTCCCCTTTGCTCGCTCTGCCATTCTGGTCTTCTTGTTGGGCCTTGAATCTTATATGCTCATTCTTGTCTCAGAACCTTCGCACTTGCTTTTCTGGTGTTTGGAAAGCCTGTTCCATGGATCTTCTCGTGGTTCACACTTTCCCTTCATTCATGATTCTTCCTTAGAGTCCCTCTCTGAGCATCCTGCCTCAAGCAGTTCACTCCATCTCGGCCTACCATTACCTGCTTTATTTTTCTTAATCATGCTTAACATTACATGAAGTTGTATTGTCTCGTATTTGACTATCTGCTTGTGATCTCCCACACTAGAATGTAACCCACGGATGGGTGCAGGGACTTTGTCTTGTTGATGGCTGTAGTCTCAGCATCTGTGACAGTGCTTGGCATGTAGTAGATACTCAAACCCACTTGTTGAATACATGATTAAATGACGAATGAATGAATTGCAGACTTATTATAAAGTACATATCTTAAAAAAATCCTTAACTATTGACTTAGTTTCCAATTGTGTTATTGTGTTTTCTGTGCTTGAATAAAATAGCATTTCTTTTAAAATGAGATGTAATTCAGATTTTTAATCGTCTGATTTTTTTCTTTTTTTTTTTTAAGACAGGGTTTCACCATCTTGGCCAGGCTGGTCTTGAACTCCTGACCTCGTGATCCACCTGCCTCAGACTCCCAAAGTGCTGGGATTACAGGCGTGAGCCACTGCTCCCAGCCTGGTCTGACCTTCTATAACCTGCCTGTTAGTATACTTTCTCCCAAGCCTTCCCTGTAGTATTCGAAATTGGTGAGGTTTTGCAGTAATATGTGGAAATAGGCTTTTATTTTTTATTCAAAACAGGAAATAATTGACGTTAATTATAATTTGATGACCATTATGTTTCTGTGGTAAGAAAGAGAGGGTCACAAAGAGCTGGGGTTCTATTTTCTGGTTTTTAAAGGCTCTATGTAAGCAGAAGACATTATCCATTTGTTTATCAGGCTATCATAGGTGATTTTTACAAAAGTTATCTTTAGCTAAGCCCCAGTACAGTAACTCAGAATTATCACCAAAATAAGTACATGATGAAAAACAGCACTCTGCCTGAAAAAAAAAATTGAGAAAAATATATTTCCAAAAGTATTCAAGGAAAAGAAGATATTTATCTTAGGAGACATTCAGAGCAAGAAGGAAAATATTATTTTCATGACAGAAAGTATGCATTTAGTCCTAGACAAGCCTTTTTTCTTTCCAAAGCTGGAAGGATTTTCAGCTGAAGAAAATTGACAACTTTGCCTCCAGGCTAAATTTTATAGTTTTTATCAGCAACAGCTGTGTTTATGATGGCCGTACATTGTCCTGAACAAATTTGAGATGAACTGTAGGATTGGGGTTCTCAGCAAATTGCTTACAAAATGAACATTTCTCTTACTGTTTTGTGCAGCTCCAGGCCTAATGTCCTTAACTTCAAAAAATTACCTCAGAAGTTCTTTCTTTTATAGATAGAAGATGATATAATCTGGTAAAATACAATGTTCATATTGCTAAAGCTGTAATTTTCAACCTTAGCTGCGTGATAGATTCACCGGGAAGCTTAAAAAAAAAAAAAAAACCAAAAACCAACAACCCAATGCCAGAGCTTTACTCCAATCCCAATAAATCAAAGGTGGGGCCCAGAAATCTTGATTGTTATTAGGTTTTGATTATTGGACAGGTGGTTCTCATTTGTCTCTGAGTCTTTGCCATGGTGTGCAACGGATCCACCCTGGACGGGGCTTTCCAGTGGGAATACTCACCTATCCTGCCCCCAAGCCTGGAGTCCCCAAGCCCGGAGTCTCCAACCCCTGTGCTGCGGACCGGTGCTGGTCCAGTCCAGGGCCTGTTAGGAACTGGGCCGTACACAAAGGTGAGTGGTGGGCGAGGGAGCATTACCGCCTGAGCTCCACCTCCTGTCGGATCAGCAGAGGCATTTGATTCTCATGGGAGCGTGAACCGTACTGTGAACTACGCAGGCAAGGGATCTAAGCTGCAGGCTTTTTAGGAGAACCTAATGCCAGATGATCTGAGGTGGAACAGTTTCATCCTGAAACCATCCCCCGCACCCATCTGTGGAAAGATTGTCTTCCGCAAAACTGGTCCTTGGTGCCAAAAGTTTGGGGACTGATTCCCTAGGCCAAATTGGAAAGATAGTTAAGGTTTCCTTTACTCTCTCATCTGCCTTTCTCCTGTGCCTGCAGTTTGGCTATCACTTAAGCTATTCCTTGCTAAAAAATAATTCCACAAAGCTCTCACCCTTTCTAGTGGACTATTACCTCTTCCCCGCTCCTCCCAAAAGGAACCACACCATATAATGCAAAAGAAATACAGAATGCCGTGTAATGTAGCTGGTGAGCTGGAAGTAAAATTGAGGAAAGGACGAAAGAGCCCTTGGCTTCTATCAGGTCACTTTCAGTAAACAATGGTCTACTCCAAAGGGAAGTTCTGCTAGGTGACTCTGGCAACTTATTTAATCTTTCTGTGCCTCAATTTCCTCATCTTTAAGATGGGGATTATATTAACACTGACCCACAAAATCACTGTGAGGACTAAATGTGTAAAACATTTAAAGAACGCCTGGCCCACAATAAACAGACCATGTACATTGGCAATTATTTTTATAATTATTACCCCTTTAACATCCTTGAATTCATAACTGCATTAAGAAGAGTTCTACATGGAGCTGGCAAAATAAACAAAGAAGGCACTAGGATTGATTTTCTTTTGAAGCTAACTGACTCTGATAGAGTTTCAAAAAATATTTTGAGCTATGGCATTCTCATTGGCAAATACACATAGTTCCTGTATCCCAAGGCAATGCTTAATTTAGGCCATTCATTTAGATATATAAATACCAACAGCTTTTGGGGAAAAAAAAGTCATTTTCTTTACTGTATAATCAACCTTGTCTATCTAAGACTCCTGGGAAATGACGGAAATGAGGATGAGCAACTGCATAGCTGGACAGAAACAAGTGTCTCTCTAATTGACTAGCCAACTCAACACATTAATTAATTCAGCAAACATTTAATGATAAACTTTTTGCCAGCTGCCATGCTAGCATACCACAGGAAGAAGACATGGTTTGTGCCCTCATGTAGCTCACAGTTCATTGAGCTTATAGAGGGGGGTTTTGTGAAATTGAATTTCAAGTCAGAGTAGAATGGTGAAAATGTACCTTTGGCTCCACTATTTTTAGTGTTCAAAGTTGTCCATCCCACTTTTTGTTTTTTAAGCCTTCCAGATTGACCACAATTAGTGAGGATACCATGAAAATGGGTTGGATTTGTTTATCCTCTCAAGAATCTCATTTTCTCGAGAAGGTTGGCTAGTCAAACAATGTATGTATTCTTTTGGTGGAAATATGCTTCTTGCCTACCACAGAAAAAGTAAGAAGAGTACTCACAAAGAACTAGGAGTAGATATGGCCAGGGACAATCTAATAGCCTTCTACCCTTGGAAGAAACATGAATTTTTATTGCCTGACATTTCAGCCTTGTTATCTTCTTAGTTACTGATGTGAGCGCATTCAATGTCAAATTCAGGTGGTGTTTTTCTCTATTTTTTTCTCTTTTTCGAAGCTTTCTATAGAAGGCAAAAAAAGGTCTTTTTATTTTGCTTTGTTTTAAAGCTTTACTAAATTCTTGGGAGCTTCTGGATTGCTTAAAACTTTTTTTGGATTATGCTAAACATGGAGCTGCATTTTACACAAAACTTCTTAAAAATTGTCCCCAAAGTTAATTTTTATAAGTGGGATAACTTTTGAATTGAACATTTATGAGATTCCTTTTATTTTTAAGGAGCTCTAAAATCTACATCATAATCCAAGAAGTCTTAATTTTGAACTTTAATTCACAACGATCTTGCACACTTGACAATAGAGTGACCTAAGTAAGCTTAGTGTTTAATATAGCATTACTGTGACTTTCTTTCCTTTAGAAACTCACTTTTATTTATTTCCAATCTACTTTTTTTTGTCTATTTGTTTTTGGTAAATAGCATTTTTCACTTTTGAGACAGTCTCATTCTCTCACCCAGACTGGAGTGCAGTGAAGTGATCTTGGTTCACTGCAACCTCTATCTCCCGCGTTCAAGCAATTCTCTTGACTCAGCTTCCCCACTGAGTAGCTGGGATTACAGATGAGCACCACCATGCCTGGCTGATTTTTCTATTTTTAGTAGAGATGGGGTCTCACCATGTTGGCCAGGCTGGTCTTTAACTCCTGACCTCAAGTGATCTGCCCTCCTCGGCCTTCCAAAGTGCTGGGATTACAGGTGTGAGTCACTGCACCCAGTGCATCTATTTGTTTTATATAGTCTAATTTTCCTTTTAAAAACATGGTGAGGTAGCACATCTCAAAGATGGACCCCAAAGGACCAGATTCATGCCCTTTTGTAGTCCTCTTCTACATTAACTCCAAGCTGGCCTATGACTTTAACCAACAGAACCTGTTGGAACTGATGCAAAGCCAGATCTATGACTAGCTTTTAAGAAGCCTGGCAACTTCCGTTTCCTCCTCTTGGGACAATTGCTTTTGCGTGCCCTGGGCTCATGTGAGAGAAATCTCTGCAGTGTCTTGCTGAAGAGATCATGTGAAGATGATCTGAGACTATATGAATAGGGAGCAAGGTCCAGCTATTTCAGTGTCCTAATGGGGACTCCAGATTACTCCAGTCCTGGTTGTCCAAAGTGTAGTTCAGTTTCAATGACATGAAAGATTTCAAAAGCGAACAGCAGAAGAACCACCTAGCTGAGCTCAGCAACCCACAGAAAAGTGAGACAATAAAATGGCTGTTGGTTAGTCCCTATGTTTTGAGGCACTTTGTTATGCAGCAATAGTGAATAGCACATTTAACAGGCTTGTTAACCATAAGACTCTAAAGATATCATTTCTTTTTACCAAAGTGATTTGCTTTCCTTAAAGTAATTCATATATCAGTTTGAAAGATTTTGAGAGTAAAGCAAACTTTCAGTGCACTCTTATTAATGAATAGCATTCTTATTCTCGATCGAAAAACTCATCAAAAAGTGGGATTCTCTCTGTCCTGGTTCTCACCAGTGCTCGTGGCTTCTTCTCATCTTTCCCCAACTCGTCTGAGTCAGAGCTGGAACTGTCCCAGAGAAGCTGTCCCTGGGTCTCTTGTTCATGAAGCCATGTTTCCATTTTGCCAGTTTTCCAGGGACAGTAGTCATTCACTGCTCGATGTTTAAAAAATTGTGTATTCTGTGAATTTCCTACAAAAAAAAAAGTTTATTTAATTTAATTTTTCCCCTAGCAATGATTTATTTATTTATTAAGTGTCTAGCTTAATAAACAATCTGCTTGGTGGTTTTTCAAACTATATGTAGTTTGAAAAATTATATATAGATAACTTGAATTACATATATATATATATGAATTTCAACTGGTGTCTCCGTAAGCATGAAACATTGTTTTAGTTGTTATTTTTTAAAAGTTTTGAATCTTCCAGAAGTCACACTAATATATCCAATACATTAACATTTTGCCACAATATTGCTTTTATCATATATATGCACCAAAAAATGTTATATATTTATATGCATACTTCTCAGCTGAACCATTTGACAATTAGTTGCAGAGTCACTTCCCCCCTAAATATATCACTACAAATCTCTTAAGACCAAGGGCATTTTCTCTACATAATTACAATACAATTATTACACTTAAGAAATTTAACATTGATATAATTTTCTAATATTTGGTCTATTTTCTAATATATAGTCTATATTCTAATATCCACAGTTGTCCACCATAATGCCCATTATAGCTGCTTTTTATTTGCTGTTTAAGTTTTATTTTTTAGGTCCAGCAGCTAATCTAGCATCACATATTGGATTTTATTTTCTCATCTCTGTATCCTTTAATTGAAGAATACTCTTCTACCCTTTTCTTCTCTCTCTCTCTCACAATCTCTATACCCCATCACTGTTTCTCCTCTTTTGTCTCCTCTTCCATCTTCATTGTCTTTTTCATTTTTCCTAATGCTGACATTTTAAAGAATCCAGGTCAATTATATTGCAGAATGATCCTAAGTTTCAGCTTACCTTATTGTTTCCTTATGATTAAATTGAAGTTGAACATTTTGGGCAAGAATATCACACAGGTGGCATTGCCTAGTGTGTTTTATTGAACATCTACTATGTGCTAGACACATAATATATACTTCTGACATGCACATCAACTCTGGCTTCATAGCAGAATCACCTGTGCAGGCTTTTAGAAACAGATCTCTAAACTGTCCTCCAGACCCATAGTACTGGGAAGTTCAGTGAGTCGGGCATTCTTTTTACTTTATATTTTTTATTAAAAGAGACAATTTATGTTTAGTTTGGGATTTATGTGCATCTGTATTTACCTTAGCTTTTTATTTAAGCAATACCCAGCATTCTTTATAATGCACTCCAGAAAGCAACAGGAGCTTTGTTCAAGGAAAGCTGGCTTTTAAGAAAACAAAATCTTCCCAACCACTTTGGAGCTAGAACAATAATCCTAGGTCAAAGCCCGGAGTTTTCCACTAGACTGGTTGAAACGACCATAACTTTTTAGATGTCCTCTCAATAATAATTGTTTATTAAATCTTTTGGCATAGTTTATGTAAGCCCTTGATATCTGAAGTTGTGTACTATTATATAAGAAAAATCAAGCATTTCTTTTTGCCCTGTGCTGTGCATCATATTTTAAAAAACTACTTTATTGAGCTATGATTGATACACAAAAGCTATACATATTTAATATACACACCCTGATGAGTTGGAAACAAGCATTTTTAATGTGAGAATTCATGCCTTGTGATTTGTTGGGCCTCAGTGAGAGGCTACCAGCTTTTCCCCTTGAATATTATTATAGCGATTGCAGTTGCCTCTTTAGATAGCATTGGCAGATAACTACGTTGATTTATGTCTGCGGCCCTGGTCACTCTCCTAAGCTACAAAGGACGTTTTGTAAAACTGGACACTTCCACTTTGATGGCTACTTGGCAATAATACAGCCCCACCTTCTCTCTCACAAAGCTGCTTCTGCTCCCAACTACTCTGATTCACCAAATGGTACTACCTTTACTCCATTACCTGCCTAATTCTTCAAGAGGAACCCAGGAATCCACCTGGCCTCCTTACTGTCTCCATGCCCTTACAGCTAATCTGTCACGGGATAATTCTGATCATGTTGTCTTCTAAAGATCTCATATCTGGCTGCTTCTCTCCTTCCTCATCATGACCATACTCTCTTGGTCCCAACATCATCTCCCACTTGCGCTTTTGCTGTGTCTTTATAATTGTTCTTCCTTTATCCTCTTACTTTCCCCTCCCACCCGTTCTCCACAGTCTAAACAGTGAAATTTAAAAATATGAACCTGCTTATGTCACTATCTTGCCTTATCAGTGGCTTCCCATTGATGTTCAGATAGAGTTTAAAATTATTCTCTGACATGGCTTACAAGACCGTGTGTGATTTGGCCCTGCCCATGTCTTTAGGACCATCTCCAGTGACTCTCTGAATCTCTCATCCACCTGGAGTCCGTCGTGCTCCTTCCCACTGCAGGGCTTTTGCACATGCTGTGGTTAATTACCATTATGAACATTCCAGCACCCAAGGTCCTCACACTCACATGCCTTCCTGCCCCCTTCATCCAGCTACTTCTTATCTCAGTGTAAATGTCCCTTCCTTATGGAAACATTCCCTGACTCCACAGATACTAAATCTACCCGTTATGCTCTTGTTCAACATGTCTTTGTTAAACATCTCTGTATAAGCTCCACAGACCAGGAACCACATCTGCCTGACTCATCACCATACAATGAAACTACTACACAATGCCTGGCTCTTGGTATGTGCTTAATAAATACGTGGTGAACAAATAGATGAATAAATGAATGAACAAATGACCAATCAGAGAATTTTGGGAGATGGGCAGTGTTGGTAACTAGGACGTAGGAAAAGCCCCTTTCACTGGGGCTCCAGAGCGCAATCATCTCTGCTCTGCAAATAAGTCAAGAACTACCAGAGGTATCACTCAGACTGGGAACAGGAATTTTCTAGAACATCCAGCTATAGGCTGGAGCTCTGAAACGAAAGAGAATGTTTGTTTGTGGTGGGATCTAATGAAATATTAATGATAGCCTGAGTCCCACAATATCCTTGATATTATGAAAATTCAGGTCTAATGTATGAGACAAAATTCAAATATTTAGTTTCATCCTTGAAAATCAATCCCTTGTCACTCATAAAGTACTACATACATAGTTTTGTGTATACAGCATTAAAATTTGAGAGCTGCTGAGCTAGATTTCTTATAGCTTGTTACATTTTTATAAATCCTTGTTTACTTCTATGTGGTTTATAGACTTTAAAAAATAAAAACACAGTCTTTAAAAACCTAAATGGGTTTTGGGTGAGCAGAGTAAAGGAAAGTATATCCTACTCCAAAATTAATTTAGGGAGAGAGGAAAGCAACAGATGTCAGTGGGAAAAATAAGAAGTGATGTAGATAGTAGAAGAATCACATAAAGCAGGAAAACTGTTTGATGGTTGTATATTTTATAATATGTTTCAGAAAAATGTATCACTACTATATCAAACCCAGAATTTCACATTCAGAGCTATATTAAAAAATAAAACAAGACAAGATTCTTTATAGAAAGACAGTGCAGGTGGTCAGATAAGACCAGAATTTTGAAGGTGACATTCAAATAATGGATTCAGAGTGACACATCCCTGAAGCATATGAGTGTTTTCACTATAAGACATCAATTCTATCCTTCTTCAGTTTTGTCTATATTCCCTTACATTTGTATGGCACTTTACTTTTTTTTTTTTTTTGAGACAGATTCTCTCTCTGCCAACCAGGCTGGAGTGTAGTGGCATGATCTCGGCTTACTGCAACCTCTGCCTCCCAGGTGCAAGTAATTCTCCTGCCTCAGCCTCCCCAGTAGTTGGGATTACAGGAATGCGCCAGTACTGGCTAATTTTTTGTATTTTTTTGTAGAGACGGGATTTCACCATGTTGGCCAGGCTGGCCTCGAACTCCTGACCTCAAGTGATCCACCCTCCTCAGCCTCCCAAAATGCTGGGATTACAGGCATGAGCCATGGCCTATAAAGTGCCCAGCCGTACATTGCATTTTATATGTGCTTTCATTCATGTTAATTTTAACATAAAACTTACATGGTATATAATATTTTATTCCCATTTTACAGATGTGGAAACTGAGGTTCATGGAGGTTAAATAACTAGAATTTAGCTATATTCTTTCTCTCTAGAGAATAAAATTATTTAGAAAAATATACAGTTAATATTTATTGAGTGGCTATCGCATGTCAGGTACTCTTCTAGGAACAAGAAAAGGTCCCTGCCTTCATGGAGCTCACATTTGGTAGATGCACTACTAGGGCTCAAGGAAATGCTTTGAAGTCAGTTCCAGTGCTTTTCCCACCCATGATGTTCCTTCATACCACGGCTTCAGCAAAGGGTAGGAGCCACATAAACACATGAAAGCTCATAGACTTGCACACCAAGAAGAGCGACGTTCACTATGTGTTTGTTATATATAATTTATATCATATGACTGTATATGTAATTTATTATATGGGTGTATGTAAAATACGTGTAAAGCACGGGTGATTTCATTTCAAAGATGTCGTAGAAAGCAGTGACTGACTTTTATCTCACAAGAGAGCCACAACGCTCATTTCACCTTTCAACGGGGGAACAAGAACGGGCGAATATCACATTAAGTAAGAGGAGACTGCTGCAGAGGGACCTTAATGACCAGACGCTGATAGTAGAATGCTTATGTAAGTGTATGATCTTAGCTACACTTCACTTGTGGGAGAAAGTGAACTACTTTTAGAAGGCAGGGAAAGAAATCAAAGATGCTGTCTGGGAATAAGTGAAAAGGAATCACCGTTAGGACAAATGCCAAGCACAGAGGTGAAGCCTGTCGGCTCAGGAGTCACGTGCATCCCAGAGCAGCTTCACCGCTCGCTGGCTGCTATGACCTTGCACATGAGATTTGACCTCTCTGGACCCAGTCTCTTCATCTGTAGAAGAGAGGTGGTAATAATTTTCACCTTGTAGAGTTAATATGAGGGTTAAATGATGCATTTAAAATTCTTAGAAGCACTTGATAAATGCTAGCTGTATCCATTGTTATCCAGATATCCTAAACTCTTACACGCACAGTGGAAATTGAAGCACAGAACAGAATGATGTCCTTTGTAGGCAGTGTAATATCCCCATCATCAAACAAATTTCCAGTGATATTTGCCTTACCTCTCTTTCCAACAGCTTCAACAATAGGCAAGTGAGTTGATGCAGACATGTCATTCTGAGAGTCTAATTAATTATGATATCATTATAACGGGAAGAGTTAAAATTATCTCATGCTAGCAAAATCCACAATTTGTAGGCTCATTTTGTCATATGTATCTACACACACAAACACACACACACACACACACACACACATACACACACACACACAAGTTGTTACAAAGAAAAAGGTTCTTGTAAGATTGAAGTGTTGAAAGGGTTCTCAAGGGTTATCTAGTCCGTCTAAGTTTGGCTAATGTTCAAAATCACTTAAGGAACTTTTAAAAAGTAAAATTCTTTCACCTTCAACCTAGAGATTCAGATTGAGTAAGACGAAGATAGAGACAGGACTGGGTGTTTCTTTAGTTTGTTTGTTTGTTTGTTTTGAGATGAAGTCTCGCTCTGTCACCCAGGCTGGAGTGCAGTGGCATGATCTCGGCTCACTGCAACCTTTGCCTCCCAGGTTCAAGCGATTCTGTTGCCTCAGCTTCCCGAGTAGCTGGGATTACAGGCACCCGTCACCATGCCCAACTAATTTTTGTATTTTTAGTAGAGACGGGGTTTCACCATGTTGGCCAAACTGGTCTTGAACTCCTGACCTCGGGTGATCTGCCCACCTTGGCCTCCCCAAGTGCTGGGATTACAGGTGTGAGTCACCATGACTGGGTCTAACACTGGGTGTTTTTGAGAAGCTCCTCAGGTCGTTCTGCTCATATCCGAGCTTTTTAGCAATACTGATGCAGCTCCGCCTCCCTGCTTGGCACTTGAATTGGTTCCTGCCTGAGTTACTCTGTCTATCCTTCCTTCTCTACACTCTGTTGCTTCCAGGAGAACATGAGCTCCAAAGTCTACCAGCTGCTTTAACTTTCCTTTCAGAAGTCTCAGAGTGCAGCCATCTCTTGAAAATAAGGTCAAGCAGTCACAACCCCTACATTTGCAAACTTTTCCAAAGCTGTCCTTGACAGAGTTTCTAGTCCTTGGTGTGCTGGTGGGGTGAGTGAGAGTGCAGGTCAAAAAGACCTGGCCTTGAATCCTGGCTCTATCACACTGGGGCGAACAGTAACTTCTACCTTCTAGGCCGTGTGAGAATTAAAAGAGAATGCATATTAAAGGCAAACCACGGTACCTGGATGATAGTAAGCTCTCAAGGAACCTTAGCTTGAACAAAATGAAACAGCTTTAAGAATGATCAGGGGAGCAGAGGAAAACTCCTTTCTCCACGTGCCCGTTTCTCCTTGGTCCCCTCCAGGTCTGAGACATCTTCCAAGGACTTCACAAATGCTGGTTTTTCTTGGCCTGCTCTCAAGTGATGACTCTTAAGTGTCTAACTTTAGCTGAGGCTTTTTTTCTTGGTTGTTTTGCATATATTTTTTAAGGTATTGTTTAAATGGTAAAAATTGTTTATGTGACTACAAAGCATATTTCATTCTGAGACTTGGGAGTATATGTTAAACAGATGCCCCGAGTAGATTTTCAGTTATTCAGCCCTTTCCTATTTAATTAACATATCGATTAAGCATCTTGTTTCTCCGAGCAGGAGCAGTGTCTCTTTCAGCAGGCAATTTTGCATCTTAGAAGCTCAAGACCTCCAGAGACGCAGCCAGCTTTTCTGTGGCTCTCTCAGTGGTCAGTCTGTCCTGTTCGTGTGGGGATTTGGCCCACAGCACAGCAATCTATGTGTGTGAACAGTATTGGAAATTTCAACTGTGGGTTTGCCCTGGGGAAATACAAATAAGGAAAACTTAATGGGGCCGTAATTGGTGGGGCAATGTAGCATAGAAATTGTGGACAAGCCTCTCCATTAGAAAGCGTAGAGCGATCTGAGAGTGTAGAACAATTTGGCCCGGCTGAAATGTGGGGGCTGAAATGTGAGAGCGGCAGAAGATGAAGCTAGAAAGGCTAGGTAGGCAATGACTAGATCTTGAAAAGTTTAGAGTCCCATGGTGAGTTTTTTATTTTATTTTTTTTGAGACAGGGGTCTTGCTATATTGCCCAGGCTAGGTTTTGAAGTCCGGGCCTCAAGTGATCCTCTCACCTCAGCCTCTTGAGTAGCTGGGACTACAGGCATGAGTCACCACAGTTGGCTCTGTGTTAAGGAGTGGCGATGTTGTCTCCAGGCTGATAGAGAATCATGGAGGATTTTTGTTTTTCTAAGCAGGAGAGGGACACGGTCAGATTTGAATTTCGTAAGATTACGCTGATGTTAGTGCAGTGCTTCTAGAACTTTGGCGTGCATGAGAATCATCTGGCAATCTTGATAAAATTCAGGTTCTGCTTCAGTAGGTCTGGGGTACGATCTCCAATTTTGCCTTTCTTAATAAACTCCCAGGGGATACTGATGCTGCTGGTCTGTGGTAATATTTTAATCATTGAGTAGAGTTAAGAATCACTTAAAGTTAAGTGTTTCTTAAACTTTAAGGGCATCGCAATCACCTGGCGGGGTGGTTAAACCCAGAATCAAAAACTTTTGCAGTTTTTGATTCAGTCACTCTGGCTGGGGCGCTAACAGGTTCCCAGGTGATGCTGATGCTGGTGATCTGGTGACCACATGGAGAGCTACTGAAGTGAAGGGTTGATTGATGGAGAGTAAGATCCAAGGGGAGGGGCCCAGTCAGGAGACTATGGCTGGAGTCCTTGAGTAACAGGACAAGGGCCAGATCTAAGGCAATACTACCAGGAGTGGAAGAGAAAGGGCAGATTTTACTGCTGTTTGACATCAGCAGGGCTTGGTGACTGACCAGCTGTAGGGAGACAGGGAAGACTGACATTGGAGGCCTTGTCCACTGAGCCAGTAGATCAGCAGGAAGAGGAAGCTTAGGGTAGGCAGTGATTCATTCTAGAAATTCTGAATGTGCCAAAGAGGGTTGACCTGCAGGGAAAATGGTGGAGTTGGGGAGAGAAGTGTCTGCATATGGTACCAACCCTGCTGAAGCAAATTTGCCCTGTGACTGCAGGCAACATATCTCCATGTGATTAATTCTGTCTAACCACAAGATGAGGCTATTTTGCCTTTTCTCCTTCTAGGGATGAGGCAAGGTTTGAAATGATGCATGCAAACATATTAAACCCGTACGAAGAAAGAGACATTTAATTAACCAAGCTGTCTTTTCCTCCCAGCCATCCAAAATTACATGACAACATGCCCACTATATTCTGGGAAGTAAAAAATCTCAGCAAGAACTCAAAGCTGTTTGCTGTCTTCTCACCATGCCCCCTCCCTTGGTAGTTTATTTGATGAAGTTTTAAAAACACTTGAAATATTCTACTAAAAAAATGTACATGACTCACCAGGACCTCTGTTCAATATTTCATCAGGCAACATGGTTAGAAGGTCATGGGCATCACTCCTTGGGGTGTTTTGAAGGATTTTCTTGGCTTTATGGTTCTTTGGACTTTGCTTATTAATTCTTGCCTCCCCATGAAGACTTTCCTTTAACTCCATTTGGGCCTGAAAATCATCAACCATAAATGATCAGTGTTCTTCCCAAGCTACTTTCACTAGAATAGATCCACAGATCAGCCACTTTGCAAGTTGTAGACATCTGCAGTCCTCTAACCAGCACGTGGTTTTCCTTTTCCTGTTAGAAGGTATAGGAACTTTCTTTATTCACAGGCTTGTTAGGCGAAAGGTGAGTGTGCCCACTCTCAAAAAGGTATGGCTCAATTAGGATGAAGACCCTTACAAAAATGTGTCTCTGTAGGCTAGCTGATATGACTGGAGTTGCAGAGAGCAGTAACTAAAGACTCATTCCCCAGAGGGAGGAATTTGGAATATGACAGTTACAGGCACTGCTGGTAAAGGGGTTTTGTTACAAGACATCTTTCTTGTTAGGTAATTCTACGGCATGAATTATAGAGAGAGGCCTAGGCATCAGAATGAAGAACAACTCACCCCCTCCTCCTTTTGCTAAACTAAGAAAAATGATCTAGCCCCATTTTCCTATGTCCAGAATGTCACAGGAGCTGTTTTTAAAACTGATTTTAAAAATGGAGACTTGAGACACAGATACATCCTTGATAGGACCGAAAACTTAGAAAAGACTCAACAAGGTTATTAGCAGAAGGAATCTTCCTGATTCTTCTCAGCTTTAGTAGTTGAACTTTCAACTTCAATGACTACATTTAAAATGCAAAGTAAAGACTGGGTATCTATGCTTGATAGATTCATGTGTCAGGGCAGTGATTATGTGATGAAAATTTGGTAACTATAACACTCTTTTCTCTTCTCATGTTTACCTCTTGTCTTTTACGGATCATTTCCAGCATTTGCATCTTATGCAAATATTGTCTGTTTTCAGAAGTGTACATTGGAGCTTGCATTTTCTTTTCCAGTACCTGCTATGAAAGACAACACACTTGTTAGTGTGGGGTAATTTGTTACCGACTGTGCAATTCGTAAGCTTAGATCCTTGTTGAAATAGAGTGAGATTGTAATCAGTCATAATCCAGAGGTATCTTGTGATGGCAAAAGTGGACGATTGTGTGTCCCTGACAAGTCCTTTCTGTCACTATCAATGAATGAAGTGGCTCTTTGATGTGTACACATGTAGTCTTTAAGGTTCCTATAGAGTTTTATAAAGCTTAAATGGGAATATCTTTCCACATCTCATTTTCGATAAGATATCACTTCCCTTGTAAACAGATGCTTATTGCTATCTCCCCAGAAATGTGTTCTGGTTTGAGGAAACCTTTCTTTTTCTCCCTCTTCTACCATTGACTAATTGGCTGGCTATGAAATGAGAGGGAATCCACTGAATGGTGAAATGAAATCTATTTCTACAGAGTGCATTTCCATATGCCAGCCTAAGCCTTGGAGAATATTGCAGTTTAGGGGAGGATTTGAGGTTGATTATTTGTGACTCTGAATGTCTCCCTGCCTGTGCATCATAAACTCCTTGGGACAGTGCAGATGGCTATTGAGGGCAGCCAGAGGTGAACATACCTTCGTTTGTCATTTGCTGTCACCAGGAAAGGTGTTGTGTTTGGTGATGCCTTTTGTGTTACCATGTGGATAGTGACTGTCAGCTGATGTGAACTCAGGGAGGGGCCATCTCCCCAGATGCTGTCAGCATCACAAACATGGCCTTGAGGATCTGATTGTACCTGGACATCTTTACCAAGTCAGCCAGCCACACAGCAGCACCTAGCTAGCTCCAAAACAAATTAGAAGTGGAAAGTGTTGAAAATCTGCTTCTACCTCCCAGCTTTCATTTCTATGTGAGGTGAGTTCTAGTCAACAGAGCGTTACAGGTGCACAGCAGGGAAAAGATATACAGAAGACATTTCCCAGGATTACTTTTTAGTGAGGTTGTGGCAAGTAAGTTAGAAATAACTTGCAGATAAGATTTCTCCTGCAAACTGAGAACAAAGAGCAAGTTTTAAACTGAGGGGAGGAATGAAAGGGAGGACCTATGCTGAATTCTTCACAGATTTGAAAACTTTCAGAATCAACAATTTCTAAGTAAAAGTATTCTCTCATCCACAATGCCGTTTTCAACACGAAGCAGGAAAGGGCACAGAATTCATGCAAGAGGTAAAAGCCACTGCCAGTTGGAGGCATGCATAGAAGAGAATACATAGCTTTGAAAAGTTCTTACTCTGAATGACTTAACAGTTTGATTTGTCTTTGAACTTTTATGTACAGAGAGTGCTTGAAAGGATCAGCGTGCTCCAGTGCTCCAATCCTACATCGCCCACCTTCAGTTCACCTCCCTGTCAGGTTGCTGCTGCAGCTCACCTTTGCTTTGTGCATTGTCCTGGCTTCTTGCTGGCTCAGGAGTCTTCCCGAAGTAATTACTCGTGGCAAGTCAATGGGTTCAAGCTTCTAGAAGTTCAACGTTTAGAGCAGTCAGCATTCCTCATGCCATGAGATGATGAAACACAAAAGCCAGACATTAAACTATCTTAACACTTTGCAAAAGCAGCACTTATTTCTGAGAGAATACAGGAAAGGCGATTCCAATAGCATTACAGTTACATTGGTGCAAAAGGCTTTTCAACCTATCTGGGTTCTTTATTGTTCTAGTGTACTGTCTCCAGAGCCTTATTGATCTAAATGTTGGTCAGAGAGTTAGGAGACTAAGAATCCTCTTCTGTCTGCATTGAGGGACCATGTCCAAAGTTATCAAACCACCAGGATCTTAGAATGTTAGAGATAAAAGAGGCACTAGGAAGTTATTTTATTTTACATATCCCTTAGGAACCTAGCTGAACTATTCCAGCCCTTAGGGAAGCAATCCGTTTTAAAGATCCCTAGAGAACCTTTCTGGTAGTGATTACTGGTGATTATGAGACACATTTAAAATGAAAGTGCAGTATGCTAGTACATCTTAGAGCTTTCTTTTTCTAGGAGGGCTTGGCTTGATAGAGATTATGTTAGCGTTTCAGGGGGCCGCTGAGACTGGGCTGCAATCCGTGTCAACAGGTCTGCCTCCAGCCCTCATTGCCTTACAAACTGAGTACTGAGAAGTGACCAAGCAGGTTTGGGAGGCAAAGGCTGGTCTCCTCACAGTGGCATGCAATGGGGAACCTGCAGTTGATCTGTTCCTTCAGTGACTGCCACATGCCAGACACGGGGATGCAATGGTCAGCTAAAAAGGACATGGCCCCTCATGGAGCTTAAAATCTATGCATAATAGATATACTTTTGCTTGTGTGATTATTCAAGTGACAATTACAAACTGTGGTCAGTGCTTTGGAGAAAAAATATCTGCAGGGCAGAACTATGACACTACATAACTGAAGGACTCAACCTGAAAAATGGGGTGTTAGGGGTTGCATTGTGCCTCCCCACAAAATTCATATGTTGAAGCCCTAGCACTTCAGCATGTGAACTTATTTGGAAATAGGGTCATTGCAGATATAATTAGTTAAGATGAAGTCATACTGGAGTAGGGCAAGCCCCTAATTCAGTATGATAGTGTCCTCATAAAAAAGGGGAAATTAGAACACACACACACACACACACACACACACACACACACACAGAGGCAGGACACAATGTGAAGATGAAGGCAGATGTTGGAGTGATGGTTCTTCAAGCCAATGAATAATATCAAAGAGTGCCAGAAAACTACCTAAAGCTAGGAGAGAGGCATGGAACAGATTCTCCCTCCCAGGCCTCAGAAGGACCCAACCCTAGGGACACCCTGATCTCAGCTTTCCAGCTTCCAGAACTGGGAGGCAATACGTTTGTGTTGTTTAAGCCACCCAGTTTGTGGTGCTCTGTTACAGAAGGCTTAGCAAACTAATGCAGGAGGGAAAGGACTAGGGAGGCAATTCAAGAAAGTGCCCTGAGGTAGTACCTTTTCAGTAGAAATTACAAGATTGAGAGTTTTTAGGGGACTAAGGTGTGCTCTAGCCCTGAAGTGAAGAGTGATCATGATCTGTTGAAGGCATGGAAAGAAGTCAGCTTGGAATGAGCTGGGGAGGTGAGGCAGAAGCCAGGTCACGCAGGGCCTGGCAGGCCATCAAGATGGTGGTCCCTAAGAGCAATGCGAAGCCACTGGTGTGTGTTAAGCAAAGGAGTGACATGATTACATTTGCTTTTTTAAAAAAGGTCACTCTGGCCACAGTGCGCAAACCAGAAAGGAGTAATTATGAATGTCGGGAGATCAGTGCTGAGGACAAAGATGATGGACGGGGGTTGAGGGAGGGAAATCAATGAGCTCTACAAATATTTAAAGCTGACCAGACAAGAGTCATTATGGTTAGTGGAGCGGAGTGGAGTCCTCAGTGCAAGGGAGGGAGGGTGTTATCATTCAATGCGAAGGGCAATCCAGAGGAAGACCTAGTTTGGGTGGGATGTAGAAGAGAAATACAAATTTGATTTGCAGCAGATTGAGTTTGAGACACCTTAGAGACAGGCCAGTGCAGATATTGAGTTATATAGGGAGCTTGAGAGGAGAGGTCTGTGCTGGAGATTTTGAGGGATAATCCCAGAGTAGAGCATGAGTGAAGCCAAGGTCATGGGCAAGGTCAGGAGTGAGAAGAGAAGAGCCAGCAACTGCAGACTCCAGGCGCTCCAGTGGTGAGGCTGGTGGCCAAGGAGACTGGAAAGTGATGGCTCAAGAAGTAGGAGGAAAACCACAAGGACACGATGCTGCCCCAGAGTGTGAGCCCCACTCCCACCGTAGTCCAACGCTGAACGCACATGCTAATTTACTTTAAAATGGTTTTGTTTTGGGATGATTTGTTATATTACTAAGGGGCAGGTTTGGAAGTCAACCTGGCCTTCAAGGTGACCGGGACAAAAAGAGAGAGTGGAACCATGGAAGATAGATACTAGACATTCACCACTTGTAATAGGGAGCATGACCTGGGTCCCCCATTACTTCCCTGTAGAACCATTTCTATGTCCCTGGTCCTGGACTGGAGAGCACCCAGCAGTCCTTTCTGCTGGAGCAGCTCAAAGTACATCTGGTAAGGAAGAGAAGAAGGGCAAAGGATATGGAGACAGAGAAGAGACCACAAGGGGAAGAGCTCATCTTTATGTTAGAATTGTTCCAGGTAGTGATTTGCATTTGTGGTAGGAAGTGGTTTTTGGTTCCATTCTCACCTCAGAGGAGGAAGTGGGTCTTTTAACATAGCTTAGCAGAGATGTAATGAGAGGTGATCAATCCTACTAAGAGGAGTTTCTCTGTTCCCCTGGCTTTTAACTCTGCAGGACATGAAGATGCAAAGCAAATGTGATCTGCTGGCACAAGAGGCAGCCGCTGATCAAGTCAGAGCACTGCAAAAAAAGGAGGAGAGGGAGGGAAGGGGGGCCAAAAGGAGAGGGGCCCCTCAAGGCATTTATGGGAGGAAGAATTAGCCGTGACTGAAGGGGGATTTCTAGAAGTTGGGGAGAACAAGGGTTTGTGCCATCCTCTGGACAGGGAGAGTGTTCAGAATTTGGTTCTTTCTCATTAGGCCTATATGCCTTTGCAGCCATTACTGCACACCATGTCCAGGGTTATAAATGTGTCATCTCATTCAATCCTCATGTGAACCCTGTGGATAATTATGATGAGTCCCCATTTCAGACAGGTTGCTGACTTGTCTAAGGTTGCACAGCTGCAAAGTGGCATCTCCAGGATTCAAGCGCAAGTGTGTCCAGCTCCAAATCCAAAGCTCTTTTCTGCACTATATGTTCTCCAAAATGGTTTATCATCAGACTTTTCGAGGATTTAAAAAAGAAAAAGAAATTCCTGGCCCATTCACTAGAGACTGAGATTCAACAGGTCTGGGATATGTCCTGGAAATATGTATTTTCAAAACTCTCCCAGGGATTCTGATGATTTTTTTCTAGGTTGGGGGCCATTGACTTCCACATTGCCTCCAGTGAATAAAGGAATGACATCAAAATAGACCTCAGAGGATATTTTGTGGAATATTATTGAAAAACTGAGTCTGAAAAAGCCAAGAATTTTTAGCTTTAATAAACTCATTTATCCATAAATTCATAGACCAAGTTTTTGCTTTGATAGTATAAATATGTAATTAATCACAGATCTCTTTCTTCTATTTTCAACCTTTCTATTTAAACACACAATTCTTTTATTATTATACTTTCAGTGCTGGGATACATGGGCAGAACATGCAGGTTTGTTACATAGGTGTACATGTGCCATAGTGGTTTTCTGCACCCATCAACATCTACACTAGCAAGTCAGAACACTGCAGGAAAAGGGGAAGGAGAGTAAGGGGAAGGGAGGAGATTTTGAGTAATAATCCCAGAGTAGAGCATGAGTGAAGCCAAGGTCATGGGCAAGGTCAGGAGGATAGGATAAATATGTAGTTAATCACAGATCTACATTAGGTATTTCTACCTACATCATCTACATTACATCATCTACATTAGGTATTTTTTCTAATGCTATCCCTCCCCTAGCCCTCCAACCACCGACAGGCCCTGGTGTGTGATGTTCCCCTCCCTGTGTCCACGTGTTCTCATTGTTTGACTCCCACTTATGAATGAGAACATGCAGTGTTTGGTTTTCTGTTACTTTGTTAGTTTGCAGAGAATGATGGTTTCCAGCTTCATCTATGTCCCTGCAAAGGACATGAACTCATTCTTTTTTATGGCTGCATAGTATTCCATGGTGTATATGTGCCACATTTTCTTTATCTAGTCTATCATCAATGGGCATTTGAGTTGTTTCCAAGTCTTTGCTATTGTGAATAGTGCCGCAGTAAACATACACGTGAATGCGTCTTTATAGTAGAATAATTTATAATCTTTTGGGAACATACCCAGTAATGGGATTGCTGGGTCAAATGATATTTCTAGTTCTAGATCCTTGAGGAATTGCCACGCTGTCTTCCACAATGGTTGAGCTAATTTGCACTCCCACCAACAGTGTAAAAATGTTCCTATTTCTCCATATCCTGTTGGTTCCTGACTTTTTAATGATCACTGTTCTAACTGGCATGAGATGCTATCTCACTGGGGTTTTGATTTGCATTTCCCTAATGACCAGTGACAATGAGCTTTTTATCATATGTTTCTTGGCCTCATAAATGTCTTCTTTAGAGAAGTGTCTGTTCATATCCTTTGCCCGCTTTTTGATGGGGTTGTTTTTTCTTGTAAATTCATTTAAGTTCTTTGTAGATTCTGGATATTAGCCCTTCGTCAGATGGATAGACTACAAAAATGTTCTCTCATTCTATAGGTTGCCTATTCACTCTGACACTAGTTTCTTTTACTGTGCAGAAGCTCTTTTGTTTAATCAGATCCCATTTGTCAATTTTGGCTTCTGTTGCCATTGCTTTTGGTGTTTTAGTCATGAAGTCTTTGCCCATGCCTCTGTCCTGAATGGTATTGCCTAGGTTTTCTCTTAGGATTTTTATGGTTTTAGGACTTACATTTAAGTCTTTAATCCATCTTAAGTTAATTTTGGTATAAAATGTAAGAAAGGGGTCCAGTGTCAGTTTTCTGCATGTGGCTAGCCAGTTTTCCCACTATTTATTAAATAGGGAATCCTTTCCCCGTTGCTTGTTTTAGTCAGGTTTGTCAAAGATCAGATGGTTGTAGATGTGGGGTGTTATTTCTTAGGCCTCTGTTGTGTTTCATTGGTCTATATATCTGTTTTGGTACCAGTACCATGCTGTTTTGATTACTGTAGCCTTGTAGTATAGTTTGAAGTCAGCTAGAGTGATGCCTTCAGCTTTGTTCTTTTGGCTTAGGATTGTCTTGGCTATGTGGGCTCTTTTTTGGTTCCATATGAAATTTGAAGTCGTTTTTTCTAATTCTGTGATGAAAGTCAATGTTAGCTTGATGGGAATAGCATTCACTCTATAAATTACTTTAGGCAGTATGGCCATTTTCACAATATTGATTCTTCCTATCTATGAGCATGGAATGTTTTTCCATTTGTTTGTGTCCTTTTTTATTTCATTGAGCAGTGGTTTGTGGTTCTCCTTGAAGAGGTCCTTCACATCCCTTGTAAGTTGTCTTCCTAGGTTTTTTATTCTCTTTGTGGCAATTATGAATGGGAATTCATTCGTGATTTGGGTCTCTGTTTGTCTATTATTGATGTGTAGGAATGCTTTGATTTTTACATATTGTTTTTGTAGCCTGAGACATTGCTGAAGTTGCTTGTCAGCTTGAGATTTTGGGCTGAGATGGTGGGGTTTTCTAAATATACAATTACGTCATCTGCAAACAGAGACAATTTGACTTCCTCTCTTCCTATATGAATGCCCTTTATTTCTCTTGCCTGATTTCCCTGGCCAGAACTTCCAATACTATGTTGAATATGAGTGGTGAGAGAGGGCATCCTTGTCTTGTGCTGGTTTTCAAAGGGAATGCCTCTAGCTTTTGCCCAGTATGATATTGGCTGTGGGTTAGTCATAAATAGCTCTTATTATTTTGAGATATGTAGCATCAATAACTAGTTTATAGAGAGTTTTTACCATAAAGAGTTGTTGAATTTGATCTAAGGTCTTTCTGCATCTATTGACATAATCATGTGGTTTTTGTCACTGATTCTGTTTTATGTAATGGATTACGTTTATTGATTTGCATATGTTGAATCAGCCTTGCATCCCAGGGATGAAGCTGACTTTATCATAGTGGATAAGCTTTTTGATATGCTGCTGCATTTGGTTTACCAGTATTTCATTGAGGATTTTGCATCAATGTTCATCAGGGATATTGGCCTGAAATTTCTTTTTTGTTGTGTCTCTGCCAGGCTTTGGTATTGGAATGATGCTGGCCTCATAAAATGAGTTAGGGAGGTGTCCCTCTTTTTCTGTTGTTTGGAATAGTTTCAGAAGGAATGGTACCAGCTCCTCTTTGTACATCTGGTAGAATTTGGCTGTGATTTTGTCTGGTCCTGGGCTTTTTTTTTTTTGTTGGTAGGCTATTAATTATTGCGTTAATTCTAGAACATGTTATTGATCTATTCAGGGATTCTACTTCTTCCTGGTTTAGTCTTGGGAGGATATATGTGTTTGGGAATTTATCCATTTATTTTAGATTTTCTAGTTTATTTGCATAGAGGTGTTTATAGTATTCTCTGATGGTAGTTTGTATTTCTGTGGGATCAGTGGTGATATCCCCTTTATCATTTTTTTATTGCATCTATTTGATTTTTCTCTCTTTTCCTCTTTATTAGTCTGGCCAGTGGTCTATCTATTTTGTTAGTCTTTTCAAAAAATAAGCTCCTGGATTTATTGATTTTTTGAAGGGTTTTTTGTGTCTCTATCTCCTTCAGTTCTGCTCTGATCTTAGTTGTTTCTTGTCTTTTGCTAGCTTTTGAATTTGTTTGCTTTTGCTTTTCTAGTTTTCTTAATTGTGATGTTAGGGTGTTGATTTTAGATCTTTTATGCTTTCTCTTGTGGGTCTTTAGTGCTATAAATTTCTCTCTAAACACTGCTTTAGCTGTGTCCCAAAGATTCTGGTACGTTGTGTCTTTGTTGTCACTTTTTTCAAATAATTTTATTTATTTCTGCCTGAATTTCGTTATTTACCCGGTAGTCATGTAGGAGCTGGTGTTCCGTTTCCATGTACTTGTGTGGTTTTGGGTGAGTTTTGTAATCCTGAGTTCTAATTCTAACAAGGGTTAAGTGGTGTATATCTTCAAGAACTCTCTCCAGGCTGTTTCTTCCTGGCCTTTGAAAAGAGCCTTAAGGAATCACACGATTCCTTCACAAAAGCCACTAGATGGCAGCAACTAACATTGCAACGGGAATCTCTTCGTTAAATCATTTGCCACTTGATTTGAGCACTGCAGAAAAAATTGTTGGCGAAATTGGCTTCAGCTAAATAAGCCAGTCAGATGAAATTGCCTCAGAATTCTGGGTTTATATGCGTGTTCCTTTTCCCTGTCCAGGAAGTGAGATGTCTCACTTTATCATCTTCAAAGAGAACACAATGAAAAGAACTACTGGAGAATTGGTTAGAATGACATCTTATTTTCATTTTATAAGTTATCATTTGTCTGAAGATTTCTGGATTATTTGACTTCTCAAACAGAACAAATGGTCAGCATAATCAGTTGAAGCATCTGCTAGGAGATTTGGGAATCTGGTGAAGGGCCAAGGAAATCAAGAGTGCTGACATGAAAGTTGCAATGTCAATTGATTGGCCAGGGTGGGTCTTATAGGGACAGTGAGATTTGAATGAATATTTTGAGATGAGGGAATTATTCAAGGAGATCATTTGAGGACACCCTATATGTGTGGGGGAAACACCTCCAACTTAAGCTAGACTTGAAATGGTTGGATAAGAAGGTGTTTAGGCCAGACGGGACAGTACTAATCAACTCTTCAATAAAAAGGTACATTTGATTTGGAGTTCCCTGGCGGAGACTCTCAGGACCTCTCAGCTGCAGGTTGGATAATGCTAGTTCATGACTTTCTCTTTATTTGAGGAGTAGGTGTTTAGGAAGTAGAAGGTGCTAAAAATCAAATAATTTAGCATACAATTAGATTTGGTTTAATAATTAAAAATACTTTGAGAATTTTCTTTGGCAGAAATTAGGCTATTAATTAGTCTGTCATGAGGACCCAGCATGTATTATTCTCTCAAAACTCATTTATGCTGGAAAATGTGCTGAGCTTCATTTGTGAAGATAATCATAGCTGATATCTTTGGGAGTATCTGCCAAGTTTCTAGCAATTTCCCTCCTCTTTGGGAGCTGACTCAGAGTCTACTCCTTAGTCCATGTATCTACTGCATAAGCATATCTTCTGGACATAGCTCATTGGACCAGAGCTGGAATCATGAGCAAAGCTGAGCCAATATTCTTTCTTCTAGGAATCTGGAATTGGAGTCAAGAAGGCCAATCTATCCATTTGAGTGGAACTAAAAGAAACAAGCCCAGGGTGGCCATATTTCATTGCATGCCCGTGCCTGAGGAATAGAGAAAACTGATCATTGGAGAGAAAACATATAGCAAATGCACAGAGAAGAGCTTAGGGCAGACATTTAGAGAGTTTTGCATTTCAGGTTCCAAGTCACAATTCTTCCCTGAAGTTTGTCTCCCACAACTTTGGTTCAATAAAACGTTTCTATATCCTTCTAATTAATCATGTTAGTTATTTTTATTAGTCAATGAGACTTCTAAGACAGAGATGTTACAGTGATGCTACAGACTTCTAATACAGTGATTATAGGTCTGCAGTAGCAGGAAGTGCACTTTGAGTGTTTTTTTTTACCCTCTACCAGCAAGGATGATGGGTCTCATTGTCATGTACTCACTCATTCATTTCACTCACAAACTTTTGTGGAGCTCATATTAAGTATTAATGGCTGAAGACATAAGACTGAATAAGGCATAATCTTTGCAACCTAAGAATGGAAGAACATTTTTGCAATCCATCCATCTGACAAAGGTCTAATATCCAGAGTCTGCAAGGAACTTAAACAAATTTACGAGAAAAAACCAAACAACTCCATTAAAAAGTGGGCAAAGGACATAAACAAACACTTTTCAAAAGAAGACATATATGCAGTCAACAAACATGGAAAAAAAGCTCAACACCACTGTTCATTAGAGAAATGCAAATGAAAACCACAAATGAGATACAATCTCATACCAATCAGAATGGCAATTACTAAAAAGTCAAAAAACAACAGATGCTGGTGAGGTTGTGGAGAAAAAGGAATGCTTTTACACTTTTGGTGGGAATGTAAATTAGTTCAACCATTGTGGAAGACAGTATGGTGATTTCTCAATGACCTAGAGGCAGACATATCATTTGACCGAGCAATCTTGTTATTGGTTATATACCGAAAGGAATATAAATCATTCTATTATAAAGATACATGCATGTATACGTTAATTTCAGCACTATTTACAACAGCAAACACATGGAATCAATGTAAATGCCCATCAATGATAGACTGGATGAAGAAAATGTAGTACATACACACCATGGAATTCTATGCAACCATAAAAAGGAAGACAAATATTTTACTCTAGTGAAAAATATTTGTCTGGTACTTTATAGTTCACAAAGGACTTTTTATATCTATCAATTCTAAACAAAGAAAGTTAGGTTTTGATTCTCTCAATAGTCAAACAAGGTCAAAAGAGCTTTGGTATTTCAGAGTCAAACACTGCACCACCACCCCCATATGCACACACCCTAACCAACCATCTTAAAAACAAAGAATCAAGACATGAATTATTTC
>CAUYLG010029355.1:0-60857 GCA_963573385.1 Cacajao melanocephalus | reverse complement strand
GTATTACATTTTTGCTTTGGTTGCCTGTTCATATGAGGTATTACATTTTTGCTTTGGTTGCCTGTTCATATGAGGTATTACATTTTTGCTTTGGTTGCCTGTTCATATGAGGTATTACTTGTTCTCTCTGTCCAATTACTTGTCCAATGTCCTGAAGAGTTTCCCCAGTGTTTTCTTGTAGTAGTTTCATAGGTTGAGATCTTAGATTTAGTTGTTTAATCCATTTTAATTTGATTTTTATATATGGTGAGAGGTAATGATCTAGTTTTATTCTTTTGAATATGGATATCCAGTTTTCCCAGCACCATTTATTGAAAAAACTGTCTTTTCCCCAGTGTATGTTCTTGACACCTTGGTTAAAAATGAGTTTCTGCAAATGTGTGAGTTTATCTCTAGGCTCTCTATTTTGTTCCATGGATTAATATGACTATTTTCATGCCAGTACTATACCATTTTGATTATTACAGCTCTATAGTAAGTTTGTTCTTTTTTATTGCTGGATAGTATTCCATTGTTATGAATCTACTACAGTTTCTTTGTTCATCTGTTGGATCATTTCCAGTTTGGGATTATTGCAAATAAAGCTTTATGAAAATTTATCTTTTCATGAACATGTGCTTTCATTTCTTTCGGGTATGGACAATATAAGAATGGAATTTCTGGATCACACAGTAAGCATAAATTTAACTTTATAAGAAACTATTGAAGTTTTCCAGTGATTGTACCATTTTATACTCCAAACAACAGAGTATGAGGACTTTAGTAGCTGTACATCCTTACCAACACTTACTATTGTCATTTTTTATAGTTTTAAGCATTTGAGTAAGTGTGAAATAATATTTCATTGTGGTTTTATTTGCATTTCTCTAAATGACTATGTTGAGTACCTTTTCATTTGCTTATTTATTTATGTTCTTTTGTGAAATGTCTGTTCACCTCCTTTGCCCATATTTTTTATTGGGTTGTTTGTCCTTTTATTGTTGATTTATAGGAGTTCTTTTACATATTCAAGATTCACTCTTGGTCAGATATTTGTATTGTAAGCCTGTAGCTTGCTTTTTATTTTTTTTAGTAGTGTCTTTCAAAAAGCAAAAGTCTTAAATTTTGATAAAGTCAAATTTACCGTTTTTAAATGACTTACGTTTTTTTGCCTTCTGTCTTAGAAATCTTTATCTACCCCAAGGTTGTAAAGATTTTCTCCTATGTTTTCTTCTAGAAGATTTATAGTATTATGTTTATATTTATGATCAATTTTGATTTTATCTATGTGTAAGGCAGAAGGTAAGAATTGATGTTCGTTTATCTATCTATCTATCCATCCATCCAGTTGTTTCAGCAACATTGGTTGAAAAGACTATTCTTTTTAAAATAAGTTACCTCAGCAACTTTGTTAAAAATCAGCTAAGTACAGATATGTGTACAGATTTCTGGAGTCTCTCTTGTTTCACTGATCTATTTATCTATCACCATGCAAGTACCATGTTCTCTTTATTACTCGAGTTTTATAATAAGTCTTGAAATCAGGTAGTGTAAGTTCTTCTTTTCAAGATCATTTTGGCTATCCTAGCTTGTGCAATTCCATATAAATTTTAGAATAAGATTATTAATTTCTGTAAAAATATCTACTTGAATTTTGATTGGGATTGCGCTGAAGGTATGGATTAATTTGCATAGAAGTGACATATTTACAGTGTCATCCCTTGGAATATGATATGTCTCTACTGCTTAGATTTAAAAAAACTTCAGTGTTTTGTAGTTTTCAATGTACAGTTATTTCTAAAATTAAACTTATTTCTTAAGTGTTTTTGTTTTTTGATGCTACTACTAACAATATTTCCTAAATTTTATTTTTTAATTGTTTGTTGCTCTTAAAGAAAAATTACAACTGATTTTTTGTATATTGACACTGTGTCTTGCAACCTTGCTAAATTCACTTGTTAGAGGTACATAGATTCCTTAGGATTTTCTATACATGCAATCAAGTTATCTGACAATACACACAGCTTTCTTTCTTTCTTTGCAATCTTAATGCTTTTTATTTCATTTTCCTGTTTTATTTCACAATCTAGGATCTCTTAATCTAGGACAGAAGTGATGAGAGCAGACACTTTTGATATGTTTTCTGTTTTAAAGGAAAACATTAATTGGTCACCATTAAATATGAATGGATATTGATTTTTGTCAATTTTTTACATCTTGTGAAATGACCATATAATTTTTAAATTATAGTCATGTAGTAAATTGAATTCATTAATGAATTTAACCTTGCATTATTAGAATTAACTTTATTGGTCCTGCTGTATTCTATTTTAAATACATTGCTGGATTTGGCTCGCAACTATATTGTTGAGGAATTTTGAGGTGTGTAAGTTTTCTTGTGATGCCTTTGTTACTTTTGATACCAGTGTTGTGCTGAACTCATAAAGTAAAGTGAGAATGTTTATTCTTTTTTGATTTTCTGAAGGAGTTGGTTTAAGTTCAGTATTATGAAATGTTTGACAGAGTTCACCAGTGAGCCATATGGGCCTTGAGTTTTCTTTGTGAGATTTTTAATGACAACTTCAATTTCTTTAGTAAATATTAGGCTATTCTTATTTTGTATTTCTTCTTGTTTGACTTTAGGAAGTTGTATTTCTCAAAGACTTTGTACATTTCATTTAATTTGTTCAATTTACTGACATACTATTACTGATAACATCCTTTTAGTGTCTGTAGCTGCTTTTATCCCTAATGGTAATTTGCAGTTTTTTTTTCGTTTTTAGAAGTCTTGCTAGAGGTTTAGCATTTTCATTAAATCCATAATGGATAAAGTGGTAGGAAGTTTTAGGGTGATCTGGAAACTCTAAAAAAGAACCAAATTAAAATCCTAGGATTAACAAATATAATCACTGAAAAAAATTACCGCATGGGATTAATAGCAGGTTGAACATAACAGAAGACAATAAGAATTTGAAGACAGGTCAATAGAAATTATTCCAACTAAAGCACACAGAGAAAAAAATTGAAAAAAAACCCCAGAACTTTATTTTTAAAATGTGGACCACCCAATTTTCCAAATTTGATTAGAAAACTCAGCCCACCTGTCAAGAAAGTTCAACAAACCCAAAACACGATAAAAAAAAAAATCCTCACCTAGACATGTAATAGTCAAACTGCAGAAAAATAAAAAACGGAAAAAAATCTGAAAAGCAGACAGAGAGAAAAAGACTTTTGTGTACCAGAGAACATTGATGTGGGCGAACTCTGCCTTTATGGAGCTTTAATTAAAACAGGGGACACAAACAATAAACAGAAAACATAATATTAAGTAAATTATAGAGTGCATTGAAAGGTGAAAAGTGCTATGGGAAAAGAGGGAAGAGGAGCAGGGTATGATGAATCAGAAATGCCAGAGGCCAGTGCGGTGCAATGTTGTATGGTGTGGTCAAGGCAGGCCTCACCAGCAAGGCAATTGAGCTCAGTCTCGATGCCTAAGTGAGGAAGTTGGGGAAAAGTATGGTGTAGAGGAAATAGGTGATGCAGATGCCCTGAGACAGGAACAGTGAGGTGGGGCATCTGGAGTGAGGCAGAGTGCTATGGTCTGAATGTATGCATCCCTTGAAATTCGTATGTTGAAATTCAATCTCCAAAGGACTAGTATTAAGAGGTGGGGCATTTGAGAGGTGATTAGGACAGGGAGGCTCTGCCCTCATGAGTGGGATTAGGGCCTTTATAAAAGAGGCCAGAGGGAGCTTGTAGCCCTTTTCGCCTTTCTATTGTGTCCTTCTACATAGAAGGCATCATCTATGAGGAATAGGCCCTCACCAGACACAAAATCTGCTGGCGCCTTGATCTTGGACTTCCCAGTCATCAGAACTGTGAGACATATATTTCTATTGTTGATAAATTACCAAGTCTAAGGTATTTTGTTATAGCAGCCTGAACAGACTAAGAAAGAGAGAATAGTAAGAAATTATGTCATTGTTACTCCACATCTCTCTACTGTATCTCCAGGCACTGCACCTATGCTGCCCTTTGGAGAATTTTCTCAGTCCATAGAAGGAATATTTCTCTCCTCTTATACACTGGAAATTGTGGGACAAGGACTGTACATTTTACTTCTTTTGAACCATTGGTGCTTAAATAAATATACACTAAATGAATGAATGAATAAATAAACAAATTTACAAATGTCCTGCTTTAATTCTCCCATTCACATTTATCATGTAGACAAAACAGCAGCGACTTGTTCTCTCGTCCAATTACTTGGTTGATCTAGACTGTAAACTGTGACCTCAGAGACTACCATAGTCTTGTTCACTGACACTTTCTCAGAGTCTATCATGGTGGCTAGCCTATGGAAGGGCCCATAAATGTATGTGGAATTAATGACTAAAGCCACAATTTCACAGCTAAAGAATCATGTATATGTGTATCTATACAATATGTGTATATGTAATTTTTAAAAGTCAAATTCAAAAGTTAACTTGACCTCATCTTGTATTAACTGAGATTTCAACATTAGCGGGAATATGTCCCCATTCTGTTTAGGCCTCCAGACACTTCACTATTTCCAGGACTATACCATCCCCACGTTAACAACCCCCACCCCAGTGTGACAACAATGTGGATTAACATCTATGAAGACCTATCTCCACCTTGTATGCCTAGCAACCAGGGCATTAAAACATAAATGGTGTAAATAATGTAGTCACAATTTCATCACAATACAACATTCCTTATAAGGACAGAGGTGCATTTATTGCCACATGAGATAGAACTTTGCCCTGAGAAATAGTATTAATGCCCAGAGTCAATTGATTTTCTTACTTTCTACATTGCTTGTTGTAATTTCCAAGATGGCATATTTACGAACACTGAGTGTTACATTGGGAATTGTATTTTTTCATCTGTATTACGTTGCTTGGGAACATTGCCATAAATTTCAAATTTGTGCATCTAAAACATATTACAAATAAGATGTATGCTATTCACATTCAACCTTAATATATATTGTACTGTCAATGAATTAGCCAATAGCACACTGGAAAGTTTTTTGGGGATAATTCACCCATAAGATCAATAGTAGAAAAGGAGGCAACTCCTAGTCCAATTTAGCAGCATAGCAATGATTTTTACAGAAACCTTGATAGGGCTCTGAGACTAAATAATTACCATTTCCATCACTGCTGAAGATAGCCTGTTTGGTACAAAATACGTGGGTACTTAGACATCATGAATTACTTATTGTTGGAGACCTTCTTAGGGGGAGAGGATAATTTCTTATGGCAAAAAGTGGAGAAGGCAGAAAGAAGTGTTCAATTTTGAAGATGTTGCTAATAATGTAGATGGTCCCCGACTTATGATGGTTGGACTCTTGATTTTTTAACTTCTCAGAATGGGTGAAAGCAATATGCATTCAGTAGAAACTCTACTTGGAATTTTGAATTTTGATCTTTTCCTGTGCTAGAGATACACAGTCCCTTTTCTGATGCTGGGCTGCTGCAGCTCCGGTCAGCCACCGATCAGGAGGTAAACAACTGATACTATGCAGTGTCCTGCTGTGAGATCATTTTGCCCAACTGTAGGTTAATGTGTTCTCAGCACATTTAAGGTAGGTGAGACTAAGCTATGATATTCAGCAGGTTAGGTGTAATAAATGTGTTTCCGCTTGCGATATTTTCACTTTATGATGTGTTTGTTGGGACATAACTCACCATCACAAGCCAAAGAGCACCTGTACACAGAAAACAAAGGGTTTCCGCTATAGACTGAGGGGAAGTAATGACCACAAAATAATTACATTTCTGTAACAAAGAAGAGTTAATGAAATGAGACCTTGTAAAACCAGTTAGAACATTGTCGGATAAGTGAGTCTTGAAAGCCAAAGCAAAGGATAATGAGATAATGAAAATATAACTGTCTGTACCAAATGTACAGAAGTCTTGTGAGTCTTAAAAGCACGTTAGAGGCTGAATTCATCTGGAAGACAAGGAAAAAGCTCAGAAGATCTCGCTATTTCTACACTGGCAGGCACAAATGCTCCCTTTGCTCCAGATTTTCAGGAGCTACGAAATTCCTGTATTCTCCCACTTCTATTTTAGTGATTTTTGACAGCATTGAAAAAGTTTCTAGTCTATATAATTTATATCATTTCAGCAGTTACTGTTGCTTGACATACATTTCCGTACTTCTAAAAGACATTCGTGTTTTCTTTCCTTCCTACCAGTCTCTTTCACTAGTTTTTCCTTTATAACTGAATACTTATAATGTGTGGATACTCCCCGAGATTTGTCTTCTTCCGTTTTTTTCTTGATCATCCTCTTCCCTTGGGCTGCCTCGTTTAGTCCCATGGCTTTGAATGACAGTGTATCCTGGTGATTTTTAAAATCACAGTTATAGTTCTGATTTCTTTTGCTAATAAAGCCGTATTTCCAGCTGCCTGCTCGATAGGGCATATAGGCGCCTGCCTACTTCTTATAACTTTGGTTTGTTGTATTCCTCCTGAAGCTTATTCTTCCTTTTGCATTTTCTATTTTGCTTTTGAGCATCACCATTCTTCTAAGCCTTTTACCTATCTTAAAATAATTTTCTTAAATTTCTACTCTCTCATACCCCATTTGATTGATCCTATTAACCACGTCTGTTTGATTAGGCCACTTCATCCCTCCAATCCCCGCTGCTGCTTTTCTAATTCATATCTCATCATAGCCCAATGAAACACTTAAAAGGCTTTCCTGCTGCCCTCTGTTCATTCACTGATTCACTAATTCAGTAAATCTTTATTGAATGTCAATGATGTACCAAGTATTATTCTAAGCACTTGATATGATATATTGCTGTGAGCAGAACAGACAAAAAAATCATTAAAAAGAGCTTATGCTATAGTGGATGTGGGAAACAACAAAAAAGACGAGTAAATTCATAATGTGTTAGAAAATGATGAGGAATGTGGAGAAAATACAGCAAGGCAGGATGGAGAAGGAGTGTCTGGGGACAAAGGTTGCTATGCTGCTTATGCTCAGTAAAAACTATTGAGGAGGTAGGTTTTGATCAGAAATTGGAAAGGAAGTGGGAGAATAAACTGTGCATGTACTTGGGGCAATAGCAGAGTTAGGGACAGGCTTAGTGCACTCATGATTCAGCTCTAATTCCCAAAGCAAGCTGGCCAAGATGGTTGGAGTGAAGTGAAGGAGGCATAGGAAGAGAGGGCTTACCTGTTTATTCTGAGCAAGATAGGACATTATTTTACTTATCAAATGATCATATAATTCCACACCTTGCTATATGTATTATATAAACTCATTTAAACCTCATAACAATCTTAGGAGATAGCTACTTATTATCTCCATTTCACAGATGAGAAAACTGAAGCATCTGTAAAGGAGCAAGGGAGCTGAGATTTGAGCCAAAGCTGTCAGGTCTACGCTCTTAGCAACTACACTATGCTATTGCAGGGATTTAAGCATAGATAGGGTAATCCAACTTAACAAATCACTGGATTCTCTGTGGATTATAGATTGCAAGGCAAAGGTAGGGGAAGTTAGAATACTATTCTAATAATTAAGGTAAATAATGATAGTAGCCTGAACTAGGGTGATAGCAGCAGACATTGGAGAAAGGTGGGTATACTTTAAAAAATAGAGCTGATTGGGTTTCTTGACAGAGTCTGTGTATAGAGTATAAGAGAAAGAGACAAATCCAAAATGATTCTAAGGTTTGTGGTCTGAGCAACTGAAAAAGTAGAATTGACATTTACTGAGATGGGAAGGTGGGGGTGCAGAAGAGAAGCATATTTGGGCCAAAGTGTGGGCCATCAATTGTAAATTTGGCTTTAGACTTGTTAAATTTGAGATCGCTAGAGAAGTTCAAATGCACATATTGACTAGGCAGTTGGATATATAATTCTGGGATTTGGGGAGAAGCCACGGTTGGAGATGTAAATCTGGGAGTGTCAGTTATGGCCTTGGACGATACCACCCAGGGAGTGATTATAGATGAAGAAGTAGAAGAGGTTTAAGGATCAAGCCCTGAGGAAACTCCCAAATTTAAAGATCAGAGAGCTGAAGAAGAAGAGATAAAGGAGGAGTGGGAAAGAACTAAGAGAGTGTGGTATCCTGGGAGCAAAGGAAGTCAGTGTCCTAAAGAGGGAAGAATCAGTTTTGTCAACCCTGCTAATAGACTGAATAAGATGAGAATGTTAGGGTTAGGAATGTGGAGGTCATTTGTGACCAAAAGCTATTTTAGTGGAGTGGTAGGTATGAAAATTTTATTGGAGTAGGTTCAAGAGAGAGCAAACATAGAGGAATCTGAGACAGCAAATGTACAGGACTATTTTGAGGAGTTTTGCTGTAGCAGAGAAATAGTGTAGAAGCTAGAAGGAATGTTAGGTAGAATTTCTCAGAATCACAGCTTGAGATAGAGATTTGGGTGAATGCGATTTATAGAGGAATGCCGTGGGATGAAGGAGTAGAGGAAGCAGGAGAGGGGATGGGATGTTGCTAATGAGGGATGTGTTCTTAGCTGGGGTCTGCTTTAGCTCCATCCCACAGGAGTTTGAATTGTACCATGAAGTTATTCCTACCTTGAAGCCAAGGGCTGGATCTCTGCACTCCCATGCCAGCCAGTTATGAGTTGTGAGCTGTTCCCAGTTAAGAATGTGTAAATGATTGGCCCAGGCTGCTTCCATTTGGCCAAGGGCAATTCTCTGAAGACAGAAACATCTTTCGATGCCCACCAACCTGCTACAAAAAAGATATAGGAGAGAAGCCAACAGTATTCACTATGGCAGTGAATGGAGTTTATTTTAAGTTGGGCAATATTATGGTGTGTTTCTCTTGGATGAGAAAGACCTAGTTGAGAAAGAACAATTAATACTTCATAAGAAAGACAATAACCAATTTCTCCATTACAATTTATCCTTTAACTAGTAACCATAAATCCATATCAAGCAATACAAGATACTCTGAAACATCATAATTGTAATAAAATCTAAAATGTCAAAAATGCTAGACAGATTAAAAAAAATTTTTTTTAAGTGCATAGCTAAACATAGACATTTCAGAGGCCAAACAAGCATGCCATTTACTAATTCTCTTTCCTTAAACAACTTAATTTACTTTCCTGTGCCTCAGGTTTTTCATCTAATATGGAATAGTACTTGTACGATAGGATGTTTGCAATATTTCTATAATATACAAAAAATATCCAAAAAGCACTTGGCTGCTTTCCTCCTTCTTCTTTTCCTCCTTTTTCTTGTCTCAGTAGCTTAACTTCCATCATGTGCCTCTTGCACTCTTTTCTTCACCATTATTGAAAGACTTGTCATCCTCTGTCCATACTGCACTATTTAAAGCTTCCCTGTCTTTTTGGATGTGCTTGCTTTACTGAAATATACATGCCCCACCTTGCTCTTATTTTCCCTGTATCCTTTTTCTTCTCATTCAAAGTACTACTCAGATATCACTTTCTAATCCTTCCTTATTTACTTCCAGAGTTACTTGCTTTTTGCCCTGTATGTTCCTTCATTTCTTGTATTTAATATACTTTCTGTAATGCATTCTACTCATTCAAAGGTATTGAGTGTTCCAGGTTCTAACCTAGTTGCTGTATTCCATATAGATATATTGTAATGAATTGTAATTACTTGCTTAGATGTCCTATCACATCATCTGTAATGTCAACTCCCAGACTTGCAGAGGCCATGCCTGTCATTGTGTCCTCATTCCCTACTCAGTGTATGGGTCTGTATGTGACCTATTTGGAACCGTTTGGCACCAGACACTTTGATGGGCACTTTTACCTGTGCTTCTAAGCTATACCTAAGTCGAATGCTTACTATATATCTTAAGGTAGTACTATTCTCATTGCAGGTTTTTCTTTGGAATAGAGTATTAGGAATAACTAATCTAAATTTGTATTAATTTCAATTCAGAAAATAACATATTCAGATTAAGCAAAGTGGTAGAGTGAGGGGACTTGATTAAGCATGATTGGGAAGTTTAAATTGTGTAAAAATATAATACAATGAATAGCTACAGACTTATGTCAATATTTCTTATTACCAGTAATAATAAATAAAATCAGATTGTTTTAAAATGCAAGGTTTTTTTTTTCTCCTTTTCAATGATTTTGGCATGATTATTAAAGATGGCAGCTAAGAGAATTTGTTGATAGAGGGCCACTGGACTCATAAATACCTGGGTCCTACCTCTGTTTGCTTCTCGTCTCTGAATTGTTGTACAAGGATATAAAAAAAGAGGAATTAAATAAGATAGAACATTTTTTCAACCTTTGGTGGCTTTGGCTCTAAACCTCAGGTAGAACTTGTGGTTCAGCAGCTTGATAAGGCAAGGGTGGATCTCATGGGGAATGCCTTCTTCCTTCATGGAGTTGGCCTCAGAGGCCTGAAACCAACATAAGTCGAGACCGCATAGGAGATGTTTTCATTAAAATCTACAGGAGAGCTCAGATGGTTACCCATCCCCAAGCCTTTCTGGAAATGAGGAGAGAGATGGCAGAAAAACAGAAAAGGCCCAGAGCCATTTTACCATGAGGAGTAAGAAAAGGAAGGGAGAGAGAAAAAGGGGAGAGGAGAGAGAGGTTTACGAAGAGGAAGAGGAATAGCAGCCAGCACTTGTTGAAAGCGTACCATGAGTTAAGCCCTGTTCTCAGTGCTTTATGCATTAATTCTTTTAATTCTTAAGTTTTTTTCTTTTAAATTTTCTTTTATTAAGCTTTTACTTCTGTGAGGTAAGTACTATTATTTATCTTCTTCTGCATATGAGGAAACCGAGTTACAGAATGATTAAGTGACTTGTTCAAGGTCACTCAACAAATCAGTGTCAAAGAACTTAACAGATTATAAAAGAGCTTCCTCTTCTTTGGGTGGGGGATGGGAAAGGGATGGACAGGAACCTTGACACTTGTTCTGAAATTGCTATCTGCTAGAGATGAATCAGAAAGGAGACTGATCTATACAATTGATGATGCATCTTTATAGAATATAACTGGTAAGAAAATGAAGAGAAGAATACAGTTTGATTTAACACATGTATTTCAAGCATTTCCTGTGTGCAAGGGACTGTAGTAGGTGCTGGAAGTATAAAGAAGAAGAAAACATTGTCTCTGTCACAGGAGAGCTGGCAGGAGAGACACATGTATGAAGAGGTCATCTCTGTCTAGTAGAAGTAGATGGCATAATTGGAGCGCAGGGTGGAGAAGCCTACCTGGGAGTTCAGAAAAGGTTTCCAGCAAGTAATTTTGATGGAGCTGAGTTTTAAAGGAAGAGGAAAGTCACTCAGATAAAGAAAAAGGGCAGGACATTCCAGGAGGAGGAAACAAAGAAACAAAGCTGTGTTCTGGAATTGTGACTGTTTGGAATGATCTACACTTGGTTTTACTAAAATCTCAAAGGCAAGGAACCAGGTGATGTAGAAGGAGGCTGGAGAAAGAAATGAGGCTCATATTTTAGAGGTTCTGATAGGCCGTGCTAAAGAGTTAGAGGTTAGGCATGTCCTATAGACATTAAAATGTATGCTAGAGGCATGATCAAAATAATATGGTAGACTGGAGTGGAAATCAATGCAATTGAGACCAGGAGAGATCCATGTATCATCTGTAGAAATTTCGGTTATAATAAAGGTGATATTTCAAATTCATGGAGGAAAGTATAACCTATGCAATTAATAGTGTTAGGAAAATTAGTTATGGGTAGATAAAAAAGGGAAAGTAAACTATAACTTTATATCAGCCATAAAAATAAACTTCAGGTGAGTTAGGCTGCTGACCATAAAAGAAATTTTAAAGTATTTGGAGATTATATTGGAGCACATTTTTACAGGTTTGGAGGTGAAAAAGGCCTTCTTAAATAAGACATAAGTACCAGAAGCCATAAAAGAAATGATCAACAAAAAAACCTAATAAAAATTAAAATTCATCTCTGCACAATGAAAAGCATGATAAAATTAAAAGATGAGAAAACTGTAGCATATTTAATGGATAACTGATTATTGTGTAGGATGTACATAGAGCTTGTATAAATCACTACAAAACAGAAATATGGATAGAGGTTATAGTAGGCAATTTACAGGAGAAATACCAGAGGCCGATAAAACGATGCTCACAAAAAGATGCTCTTCAACACTAAATTAGGTAAATATGAATAAAAGATAAATGATAGAAAAATTTGGTGGGAATATTGAGAAACAGCCACTTTCACACATGGTTGGTGGTAGTGTAAATTAATGTGGTATTTTTGGAAGGCAACTTGGTGTTGGTCTATCCAAATCAATAATACACTCTTGTGGACAACTAACTACACCAACTGTCTGTGATTACTGTTTGGGAATCAAAGCACTTCTGGGTAAGCTGGCTTACCTACAGCTTCACATGAGTGGCATATGACTAAGCATGTCAGGATATTCCATCCCTCTGGCCAGAGCATTTGATGGTGCAGGAGTGGACATCAGACCTAAGTTAATCAAATCAGAGAGAATCTCAAGACTTTGCCTTAGAATTCAGGGTCAAAGCACTCCTTTCTTCTTGGTGGATGTAGATGGGGAAACACGTTTCCTTGGAAGACTTTGGCAGCTAACTGGGATCAATGAAGTGAGCTATCCTTGGGAGGAAGTGAATATTAGAGAAGGCAGAAGAAAAAGATGGGAAGAAATGGAGGTCCATTGGGCCAGTCCTTTTCTAAAGCAATTCCTCCCCAGAGTTTGGATCAAATGAGTCTAATATTTTCCCCTTTGCTTATACTGATCTGCCTTGAGTCTTCTATCACTTGCAGCCCAATTGACACATGCATATGTGCTTTAACTGAGTAATGTAATTTCTATGAATTTATTGTAAGGAAATACTTGGACATATGCACTAGGATGTTTATTGCAGCATTATTTATAATACATGAAAAATTGGAAACAACCTAAATATTAACTGAAAAGTCATTAAATAATCATAGATGCATATATGAAACATATAGCCATTAAACAGAATGAAGTAGACCTTCATTTACTTTTAATATACACATATTATAAGTGTATACAGATATACGTATATGCATACATAATAAACAAACAGGAGACTGAATGGCTACTCACCAAATAGTGATATTGACTATCTCCAGGGAGAGGAATGAGAATTGGGGAGATGTGAAGGGGAGACTTTCATTGCTTACTCTGTTTACGTGAGAGTATATTTATAATTTCTCAGTAATATTATATTATTTAAAAAGGGAATACTATGCTGCATTTAAAAGATGTTATGTCTTTATTCTGTAGCTAGTGATTCTAAAACTTTAGTCAGCATAACAAATGTCTGTGGCATTTTTAAAAATGAAGTTTTCTGGGCCCTCCCCTCTGAATCTGAAGTGGTAGAGCATAACCTGAGTATTATGGCTTGATGTTTTCAAAGCCCACCTTAGAGGTTCTGCTGCATAGAATACGGATTTAAGTCGGACAGAACCAAGTTGAGAGATAAACTAGGAGGCTATTGTAATAGTTTAGGTGAAATATGGCGGCTTGGACAAAGGTTGTATTAATGGGATGGTGAGATAATCCAGCTAAAGAACTTAAACATTATCTGGCACATAGTAGGTGGCTTCTATCATCAGCAGCACCACTACTACTTCTATTGCTACCACTATGAAGGATTCTAAAAACATTTGAAAATAAAAATCAGCAAGTAACATAAGAGACTTCAATAAGATATTAAGTGGGCCTAATTAATATATACATATAGTATCAACATTAACAGTCTTGTGTTTTATATCTGTATGTACATTTGTGGAAAATTCTATAACATGAAAATAGAGAACAAATTTTCTTTTCTTTTCTTTTTTTTTTTTGAGACAGTATCTCACTCTGCCACCCAGGCTTGGAGTGCAGTGCTGTGATCACTGATCTTCACAACCTCAACCTCCCTGGGCTCAGGTGACTGCTATTTCAGCTTCCCAAGTAACTGGGACTACGTGTGCGCACCACCCACTGCGGCTAATCTTTGTATTTTTTGTAGAGACAGGGTTTTGCTATGGTGCAAGGTTGAAACAGGGTGGTCTCGAACTCCTGGGCTCAAGTGATCTGTCCATCTTGGCTTCCCAAAGTACTAGGATTACAGGCGTAAACCACCATACCCAGCCCCATATTTTATTTTTAAATTCTTATTCATGATAGACAAAGTAAAGATTATACAACATTCTTTAATCACAATATAGGAAAACTAACAATAATAAAAAATCCAAACAACAAAAGTCTTTACCTCTTAGAAATTAAGATATTCTTTTCTAAACAACTCTTGGTTCAACTAAAAAATATAAATAAAAAATGTAGAACATCAAAAAATAATTGTAACAAAAACTTGTGTAATAGAAACTATAAGAAATAGCTAAGCAGTACTTAAAGGAGATACAGCCTTAAATAAACCACAGAATGAAACAAAATCAAATTAAACATTCAACTCAAGAAGTTTGAAAAAGACAACAACATAAATGAAAGGAAAGCACACAAAAATTCATAAAGATATCTGACTAAATTAGTGAGTTAGAAAACAGAAATGGCAACCAATAAAATCAAAAGTTTGTCCTTTGATATAAATAATAATTGAGATATAAACTGAAACCTAATGGAACCAAGAAAAAAGTGAGAAAGTACACATATAAAAATAAGAAACAAGAGGCAAATCAGCACAAAAACAAAGTAAATTAAAAGGCAAGAGAATACTTTGCTTAAGTCTCTGCAAATTGAAAATTTAATGAAGAAAGACAAATTTCTAGGAAAATATAATTTACTTATTATAACCCCAGAAAAGGTTGAAACTATTAAATGACCAGTTTTTATGGAAAACAGAAAGTTATCAAAGAGCTCTCCCTTGGAAAAACATCCAGGGAAGTCTACCTTGCCCTTAAAATGCAGGTAAATTCCGCTGCTATTTAAACTGTTTCAGCTCATAGAAAAGCAACTATCATAAGTATCACAAATTCTGGCAAATAACACACAAAAATGAAACTTTGGATCAACTTCACTTACAGATGTTGAGGGAAAATCCTAAGTTAAATATCAGCTGGAAGAGTTCCACAGCACATTAAAATAATGACATAACATGATCAAAGGGTTTATTCCAGGCAGGCACAGAGTGGTTGACTAGGAGGAGAAAAATCATATGACCATCTTCACCTGAGCTGAAAAGGCATTTGAAAAAAATCATCATCCATTCTTGATAAAGACATCCAAAAATGGAAAATAAAATAGAAAGTCCAGAAATAGATCTAAGTATACAGATGTCCATAGTGTTTGCTAAAGGTGACACATCCGGAGATGAATAATAAATGGTATTGGGGCCATCACTGGAGCAGTGGCACCTGATTCTTTATTTATAACTATTATTTACATTTTACGTATATGTTTTATACATGTGTATGACCCATCCAAAATAAAATAATATACAATGGTGACTATTCTGCTTTAACAGGCTAAAGGGTTTTTTGGCCATTACAAAGCTTCCTTTATTTATGAATAAATGGGCTTGTTATCCAATACACAAGCAACTCCTACAATCAGTAAGAAAAACACAGGAAATCCAATAGGAAAATAAGCAAGACACACAAAAAGGCAATTCATAGAAGGCTATTAAGTCTATAAAGAAATCTTTGTCCTCACCATTAATCAGATAAATTAGAACCACACAGGAATACTGGCTTATCTGCTTGGCAAAAACTAGGAAGGTGAAAAACAGCAAGTGCTGATGAAGGATATGAAGAAACGAGTTTTAAGATGACAGGGACATTGTCAGCATGTTCGTCCTTGAATCCCCAGGAGAACTGATTTTTGTACTTGTGAATGCCAGTTTGTCCACACCTCCCTGGGTCTGTCTTCTTGAGTGGTCGCCTCTGAACTGATTCTGGGCTTGGGCATGACTTGTTTGGCTCCTGCGAAAACAACAAATATAATTCAATTAGAGATTTGTAATGTTTGTGCTTTAAGGCTTGTCCTCTCTTGCTGCTCTTTGGACCCTGAGACTGCCATGTGAAGAAGCCCAGACAAGCCTTCTGGATGATGAGAGACCCCATGGAGCAGAGATGAGCTGTCTCATCTGAGGCCCCAGTGATGTGAGGGAGCCAGCTCCCCACTGACCTGGAGGCTGATGCGTGGCTGTACGTGGGAGAGAGCGCCCAGCTGACTAAGATAAAAAGTGCTTAATCGTATTTTGCTGAATGAACAAATCTGTGATTTAAAGCAAATGGAACAGAAAAATTGCCCAGCCACGGAGATCTCAACTCTTGAGGACAAAGGTTTGCAACCATTAAAAAAATTCAAAGACCATCCTATGGATTTGGAAGAGCCACTGGCTTCCACAAATGCAAGTTTGTTCATTCAGCACACATAGTTGTCACTGAGGCAATGGTACATGTACCACAACTCTGCGTGATGAATGAACATTGTATCAACCTGTGACCACTATGTATCAACATGTGACCATTGCGAAGGAGATTTAATAATCATTCAGATGCATAAATTCTGGTGTTTAAAGAAATGCAAATCTGGCTCCTTACTTAAGATTAGTAGGAAAATTCATAAACTGGGTTTGAAGTGTTATTAGTTCTGTGACCTTAGGTTCAGTAGCCTCTGAGTGTCTCACTCAGAATGGAGATAATAATACCGGCCTCGGCCAGGCGTGGTGGCTCATGCCCGTAATACCAGCACTTCGGGAGACTGAGGCAGGTGGATCACCTTTATGAGTTTGTGACCAGCCTGGCCAACATGGTGAAACCCTGTCCCTATGAAAAATACAAAAAATTAGCTGGGCGTGGTGGTGTGTGCCTGTAATACCAGCTACTCACGAGGCTGAGTCAAGAGAATCACTTGAACCTGGAGGCAGAGGTTGCGGTAAGCCGAGATTGCACCACTACACTTCAGCCTGGGCAACAAGAGTGAAACTACATCTCAAAAACAAAAACAAAACACAAAACAAAACAAAACCTGCCTTGACAACTCATAGCTTTGTTCTGAGAATTTTATAAGACAATAGAGTGAGTGCGATTTGTAAAGTGAGAAGCTACACCGAATAATGGAGAGGCTGATGCGCTGAAAGTTTTGCTTAATCCATTTTATGTACCTTTTACCCACTGGCACCTCATGCCTCATTCTACAACCCAGGGAATGTATGTTGGCTTTACCCTTTATTTAATTTTCCCTGAGGCCATGCCGAGCGCATTGGGACCTAGTAGGCCTTTGAAAAAGCTTCTGTTTTTATTCATTGTAACTGTCAGAGGCAGCCATGTAGAAACTAACCCTGTTACTGAATGTCTTCTAATTTGGTAAGGAGCTTAAATGATGTGAAGGGGGGAATAATGAATAGAGCAACTGGTGAGCAAAATTAAATTTCTTGCTCAGGCCCCTGGCTGGCTCTGGTGGACATTCACATAAACGAGTGTTCGTGCTAAGAAGGTCTCTTGTGACTAAAGGAATATTGAAGAATATTTATTTCATAAAAGAGATGACATTGTAATAAATGGTCCCAGGCCTGCACTCCCTTTGGATAGAAATGCTCCGTTAGGCAGAGCCCTTGGAGAGATTCACTGTTTGGTGGTGATATATCAAAAGCTAGCTCTTTATTCATAACTGTGAAAACTCCATCCTGAGGTTGTTCTATGTGCAAAATTAGTTGGTTTAACTGTACAATGTTTTTATCTTTGCTAGTGTTTTTATCATAGGTCACGCCATCTACTGTCTCACCCAGGGAAGGAGACCCTTTGGCAACATGACTGTTGGGTTTCATCTAGCCTCAGTTTAATAATCCCGGTAATGGGAGGCAGAGGCTGTGCTTCCAAAGGCACTCCTTTGGTAATTGTTTAAACAAAGCACCCATGTTTGTTCTTGTTTTTTTCTAATTCTATCCTCTGGGGCATGACAGAATATGTTTCCTTTCTCTCCGTGGCTCAAATGTAGGGTTTACGGAAGAGCAGACATCCTTCGTGTTTCTATTCCTCTCTCTGACCACTGCTTTTCCCTCTCTTTTCTGCTCCCCCAATGACAGTCTCAAATCCTAATGATCCAACCATATTTTCACTTCCTCAAGTTCCGCACCCTTGCCAACTCTCTCCTCAGACTTCTCCCATGATTACTACCTAAGTTGGAAAAAGGTGGTGTCTTTAGCGCCACAGTTTAAATAATATTTCCACTTACCATTTCTATAAGTTTCTCTAGGGTCTTCAAACTTTGGCCAGTGTATTTAGGATGTATATTGAATAGATTCTGGTATTTTTCAAGAAGTGATAAATGATAATTATTTACATTTTTTAATTATTAAAGCTGACAATACATTAGTAGGATTCTAAGTAGACCAGCTAAAGGAGATCAAATTAGCCTTTAAAGTATCTTAGCCTTGGTGGGCAGAGTCTTTGTGTCCTCCATGCTTCCTTCACCACAGTGCCTGACACATAGTAGGTGCTCAATTAATGTTGAATGAATATGTGAAAAAATCAGACAAAAATTTCTACATATGTACTTGTATTTATGAGGACAAGAACAATTCTGTAAACATCTTGAATGCAGTAGGCATGTTTTGGGATGATAAGAAGGCACCAGGACCTGGTTAGCACCTGCAGGAAGGAACTCTTGATGAGATGAGTTTAGTTCCATCACATGTAGCCACTTAGGTGCATTAGAGGTAGACTAAGAGGAATGTGATATGGTTTGAACCTGTGTCCACACCCAAATCTCATTTTGAATTATAATTCCCACACGTTGAGGGTGGGAGGTGATTGGATCATGGGGGCGGTTTCCTCCATGCTGCTCTCGTGATAGTGAGGGAGTTCTCACGAGGGCTGATGGTTTAAAAGTGTTTGGCAGTTTCTCCTTTACTCACGTTCTCCTGCTGCCTTGTGAAGAAAGTGTTTGCTTCCCTTTTTGCCGTGATTTTTAAGGTTCCCAAGGCTTTCCCAGAGGCTTTCCCAGCAATGTGGAACTGTGAGTCAATTAAACCTCTTTCTTTTATAAATTACCTAGTCTTAGGTAGTATTCTTTATAGCAGCATGAAAACAGACTAATACAGAACCTGAACTGGATGCTTTTTCCTTGGATGTGTCTGCCAATGAAGAGAAATTTAAAAAAATTGTTAGAAATGAAAACGTGTGTGTGTTTTTTAGAATCCCAATTATCCAATATGCCACTGGGTAGAGACTGTGCTGTGCAATGATTTCTCTGAAGGAGAGCTGGAGTCCATTTCTGTTCATTATTAACCTCTTTTCCACTCCTTTTGAGATCTCTGATTCTCTGTGGCCAGTGCCTCTGTCATCTTTGCCTTATTCTGCTAACATGGCGGTGTTTATAAAACTTTCCCTCCTTGAGTGTGCTAATCATTGGAGAAATCAGTGGGAGTGTGAACAATGGAAGGAAATAGAGCAGCCAGAGTGGTGGAGCACTCCCTAAATCAACAGCTCCAAATCTTCTGGATTTCTTGAACTAATAACAAGTGCAGACATATTTTGTACTTTGCCAAGTAATGATATTAAATTTTTTTTCAAATTACCATCTCCATTCATCATTATTTCATAAAGAATTGGAATATTTCTGGAGTTAAAAGTTAGTGCAAGACATAATTATTTTAACAAAGGCCAATTCTTTAAACAGAATAAAGTCAGCTTTATATCATTTAAAAAAAAATTCACCACAGCAACATTTTGGCATAGACCAGAAATGATAGGGCAACCACTTCCACGCTGAGCTGGATGGCTGGGAGGCATAGCAGTGGCAGGAGGGCTGCCCCAGCCCTGGATCCTGGGGCTCACAGGACATCATGGCTGGATCTGGCTAGTCAGGTGATGACCAGACTAATAGGAATTTGTACATATTTGCAGATTTGATGAAATTTACAACACTTCTCTTGGATAATGACTTTCCAATCAGAGTTGTCATCACAGTGACCCTACTAAGGGCAGGTAAAAATCAGATAAAAATTTTTCAGCCTTAAGAAATATTTATGATTTCACAGTTCAATTGGTGGGAGAATTCTGTGGTCGTCTCTGTAAGGCTGTAGTTTTGTACCAAATTTAAATCACTTTCAAAATATTCCATTATTGGTATTTTATTGTTCTGCTTGTGAGGAAGATCATGTTTTAAGTATAAGATTTGTGTTTTTAAACAATAGAAACCAACTTGTGTTAATTTAGGTAGATAAGGACATTTAAATAACACTTTTTTTTTTTTGGGACAAGGTCTCCCTCTCTCAGGCTGGGATGCAGTGGTATGATCTTGGCTCACTACAGCCTCAACCTCCCAGGCTTAACTGATATACTTGCCTCCGGCTCCTGAGTAGCTGGAACTATAGGCTTGCTCCACGATGTCTGGCTAATTTTTGTATTTTGTAAAGACAGGGTTTCACCATGTTCCCAGGCTGGCATTCCCTGAGCTCAAGTGATCTGCCCACCTTGGGCTCCCAAGTGCTGGGATTTACAAGCATGAGCCACTGTGCCCAGCAAAAATAATTATTTTTAACTGACAAGAATTGTATTATGATGTACAACATTATGTTTTGATATATGTATACATCATGGAATGTCTAAATCATGCTAAGTAACATATACATTTCCTCACATACCATTTTTTCATGTGTGTAGTGAGAACACTTAAAATCTGTCTCAGCAATTTCAAATATATAGTACATTGCTATTAACCATAGTGACAATGTTGTACAATAATCTCTTAAACTTATTTCTCTCACTTAACTGAAATTTTGTATCCTTTGACCAACATCTCTAGTACCCCACTCCTCAGGAGCTTCATAATCACCATTCTACTCTCTCCTTCTAGGAGTTTGACTATTTTCAGAGTCCACATATAAGTGAGAGCCTTGTCTTTCTGTGCACGGCTTATTCCACTTAGCATAATATCCTCCTCGTTCATCCATGTTGTTGCCAATGACAGGACTTCCTTCTTTTTAAGGGCTGCCTAGTATTCCACTGTGTGTATATACCACATTTTCTTTATCCTTTCATCCATCGATGGACAGTTTGATTCCATGTTCTGGCTATTGTGAATAATGCTGCAATGAATGTGGGGGCACAGATGTTTCTTCAACATATTGGTTTCATTTCTTGTGACTATATAATTTGTAGTAGGATTGCTGGATAATATGGTAGACTTTCAACTTCTTGCAGCACTGCCACACTGTTTTCCTCAGGCAGCTATACTTAGTGACTGTATTAATTAACACTCTCACCAACAGTGTGTAAGGGTTCTCTTTTCTCCACGTCCTTGCCACATATCTTTCATCTTTTTGATAACAGCCATTCTACCAGGTGTGAGGTGATATCTCACAGTGGTTTTAATTTACATAATTAGAGATGATGAGCATTTTTTTTCATCTACTTCTTGGCCATCTGTATATCTTTTGAGAAATATCTATTCACGTTTTTTGCCTATTGTTTTATTCATTTATTTAAGCAGCACATATTTGTTGAGAGCAGACCAAGTGCAGATACCTTTACAGATGCTGGAGATTTAGGACTGAATGAGGCAAAGTTCCTGCTCTCATGGTACCTGTCTTTGAGTATGTGTAGAAAGATACTAACCTAAATATACATAAAGTGTGTAATATAGTAAATGGTGACAAGTGCTATGGAGAAAAAGAGAGGAGAGAAGAGGGGAGGACTGTGGTGGGCATGGACACAGAGCCTCCTGATATGAGGACGTGGGTGGACAGGGTGAGAAGCCTACCCTCTTGGCCTCTCAGGCTGGTGCACCACATGCTATGCATGTTCCACCCCATCCACTTGCTTGGCAGGAGTGGAATCCAGGGTGGTTCTCCTGTGATTGGTGTTTCTTTACCCATTTTTAAAATTATGCTTTATGTTTTGGGATACATGTGCAGAACATGCAGGTTTGTTACATAGGTATACATGTGCCATGGTGGTTTGCTGCACCCATTAACCCATCATATACATTAGTTATTTCTCCTAATGCTATCCCCTCCCCTTTGCCCCCACCCCCTCCCCCCAAACAATTCCCATTGTGTGATGTTTCTCTCCCTGTGCCCATGGGTTCTCATTTTTCAACTCTTACTTACGAGTGAGAACATGCAGTGCTTGGTTTTCTGTTCCTGTGTTAGTTTGCTGAGAATGATGGTTTCCAGCTTCATCCATGTCCCTGCAAAGGACATGGACTCATTCTTTTTTACGGCAACATAGTATTCCATGGTGGGTATGTGCCACATTTTCTTTATCCAGTCTATCATTGATGGGCATTTGAGTTGATTCCAAGTCTTTGCTATTGTGAGTAGTGCTGCAATAAACATACGTGTGCATATGTCTTTATAGTAGAATGATTTACAATCTTTTGGGTATATACCCAGTAATGGGATTGCTGGGTCAAATGGTATTTTTGTTCTAGATCCTTGAGGAATCACCACACTGTCTTGCACAATAGTTGAACTAATTTAAACTCCCACCATCAGTGTAAAAGCATTCATATTTCTCCACATCTTCTCCAGCATCTGTTGTTTCCTGACTTTTTAATGATTGCCATTCTAACTGGCATGAGATGGTATCTCATTGTGGTTTTCATTTGCATTTCTCTAATGGCCAGTGATGATGACCTTTTTTTCATGTTTGTTGCCTGCATAAATGTCTTCTTTTGAGAAGTGTCTGTTCATATCCTTTGCCCACTTTTTTATGGGGTTGTTTTTTCTTGTAAATTTGCTGAAGTTCCTTGTAGATTCTGGATATTAGCCCTTTGTCAGATGGATAGATTGCAAAAGTTTTCTCCCATTCTGTAGATTGCTTGTTCACTCTGATGATAGTTTCTTTTGCTGTGCAGCTCTTTAGTTTAATTAGATTCCATTTGTCAAATTTAGCTTTTGTTGCCATTGCTTTTTGTGTTTTAGTCATGAAGTCTTTGCCCATGCCTATGTCCTGAATGGTATTGCCTAGTTTTTCTTCCAGGTTTTTTATGGTTTTAGGTCTTATGTTTAAGCCTTTAATCCATCTTGAGTTAATTTTTGTGTAAGGTGTAAGGAAGGGGTCCAGTTTTAGTTTTCTGCATATGGCTAACCAGTTTTCCCAACACCATTTATTAAATAGGGAATCCTTTTCCCATTGCTTGTTTTTGTCAGGTTTGTCAAACATTAGATGGTTGTAGATGTATTATTTCTGAAGATTTTGTTCTGTTCCATTGGTATATATCTGTTTTGGTACCAGTACCATGCTGTTTTGGTTACTGTAGTCTTGTAGTGTAGTTTGAAGTAGGGGATTGTGATGCCTCTAGCTTTGTTCTTTTTGTTTCGGATTGGCTTGGCTATAGGGGCTCTTTTTTGGTTCCATATGAAATTTAGTTTTTTTCTAATTCTGTGAAGAAAGCCAGTAGTAGTTTTATGGGAATAGCATTGACTCTATAAATTACTTTGGGCAGTATGGCCATTTTCACAATACTGATTCTTCCTAGCCATGAGCATGGAATGTTTTTCCATTTGTTTGTGTCCTCTCTTGTATCCTTGAGCAGTCGTTTGTAGTTCTCCTTGAAGAGATCCTTTACATCCATTGTAAGTTGTATACCCAGGTATTTCATTCTCCTTGTAGCAATTGTGAATGGGAGTTCACTCATGATTTGGCTCTCTGTTTGCCTATTATTGGTGTATAGGAATGCTTGTGATTTTTGCACACTGATTTTGTATCTTGAGACTTTGCTGAAGTTGCTTCTCAGCTTAAGGAGTTTTGGGGCTGAGAGGACGGGGTTTTTTAAAATATACAATCATGTCATCTGCGAACAGAGACAATTTGACTTCCTCTCTTCCTATTTGAATGCCCTTTATTTCTTTCTCTTGCCTGATTGCCCTGGCCAGAACTTCCAATACTGTGCTGAATAGGAGTGGTAAGAGAGAGCATTCTTGTCTTGTGCCAGGTTTCAAAGGGAATGCTTACAGCTTTTGCCCATTCAGTATGATATTGGCTGTGGGTTTGTCATAAATATCTCTTATTTTTATATGTTTCATCAATACCTAGTTTATTGAGTGTTTTTACTATGAAGGGTGTTGAATTTCATCGAAGGCCTTTTCTGCATCTATTGAGATAATCATGTGGTTTTTGTCATTGGTTCTGTTTAGGTGATGGATTATGTTTACTGATTTGTGTATGTTGATCCAGCCTTGCATTCTAGGGATGAAGCCAATTTGATCATGGTGGATAAGCTTTTTGATGTACTGCTGGATTTGGTTTGCCAGTATTTTATTGAGGGTTTTCACAGGGATATTGGCCTGAAATTTTCTTTTTTTCTTGTGTCTCTGCCAGGTTTTGGTAACAAGATGATACTGGCCTCATAAAATGAGTTATGGAGGAGTCCCTTTTCTTCTATTGTTTGGAATAATTCAGAAGGTACAGCTCCTCTTTGTACCTTTTGTAGAATTTGTCTGTGAATCTGTCTGGACATGGGCTTTTTTTTTGGTTAGTAGGCTATTAATTACTGCCTCAATTTCAGAACTTGTTATTGGCCTACTCAGGGATACAACTTATTCTTACTTTAGTCTTGGGAGGGTGTATGTGTCCAGGAATTTGTCCATTTCTTCTAGATTTTCTAGTTTATATACATAGAGTTGTTTACAGTATTCTCCGATAGTAGTTTGTATTTCTGTGGGCTCAGTGGTTATATTCCCTTTATCATTTTCTATTGTGTCTATTTGATTCTTCTTTTCTTTATTATTCTGGCTAGCAGTCTGTCTATTTTGTTGATCTTTTTTTTAAAAAAAAAAACCATCTCCTGGATTCACTGATTTTTTTTTTTTTTTGAAGAGTTTTTCATGTCTCTATCTCCTTAAGTTCTGCTCTAATCTTAGTTATTTCTTGTCCTCCGCTAGCTTTTGAATTCGTTTGCTCTTGCTTCTCTTTTAATTGTGATGCTAGGGTGTCGATTTTAGCACTTTTCCGCTTTTTCCCATGGGCATTTAGTGCTATAAATTTCTCTCTAAACACTGTTGTAGCTGAATCTCAGAGATTCTGGTATATTGTGTCTTTGTTCTCATTGGTTTCAAAGAACTTACTTATTTCTGTCTTAATTTCATTAGTTACCCAGTAGTCATTCAGAAGCAAGTTGTTCAGTTTCCATGTAGTTTTGCCTTTTTGAGCGAGTTTCTTAATTCTGAGCTCTCATTTGATTGCACTGTGCTCTGAGAGACTGTTCGTTATGATTTCTGCTCTTTTGCATTTGCAGAGGAGTGTTTTACTTCCAATTATGTGATTGATTTTAGAATAAGTGTTACGTGGTTCTGAGAAGAATGTATATTCTGTTGATTTGGGGTGGAGAGTTCTGAGATGTATGTAAGATCTGCTTGTTCCAAAGCTGAGTTCATGTCCAGAATATCCTTGTTAATTTTCTGTCTTGTTGATCTAATATTGACAGTGGGGTGTTAAAGTCTTCCACTATTATTGTGTGAGAGTCTAAGTCTCTTTGTAGGTCCCTGAGAACTTGCTTTATGAATCTGGGTTCTCCTGTATTGGGTGTACATATATTTAGGATAGTTAGCTCTTCTTGTTGCATTGATCCCTTTATCATTATGTAATACCCTTGTCTTTTTTGATCTTCGTTGGTTTAAAGTCTGTTTTATCAGAGACTAGTATTGCAAACCTTTCTCTCTGGTTGCCCTTAGAATTTCTTTCTTCATTTCAACCTTGGTGAATCTGATGATTACGTGTCTTGGGGTTGCTCTTCTTGAGGAGTATCTTTCTAGTGTTCTCTGTATTTCTTGAATTTGAAGGTTGACCTGTCTTGCTAGGTTGGAGAAGTTCTCCTGGATAATATACTGAAGTTTGTTTTCCAAGTTGGTTCCATTCTCTCTGTCACTTTCAGGTACACTGATCAAATGTAGGTTTGGTCTTTTCACATAGTCCCATACTTCTTGGAGGCTTTGTTCGTTCCTTTTCATTCTTTATTCTCTTATCTTACCCTCATGCTTTATTTCATTAAGTTTATCTTCAATCTCTGATATCCTTTTTTCTGCTTGATTGATTTGGCTATTGATACTTGTGTATACTTCCCAAAGTTCTCATGCTGTGTTTTTCAGCTCCATCAGGTCATTTATGTCCTTCTCTAAAAGTTTATTCTAGTTAGCACTTCCTCTAAACTTTTCTCAGGGTTCTTAGTTTCCTTGTGTTGGGTTAGAACATGGTTCTTTAGCTTGCAGGAGTTTGTTACTATCCACCTTCCGAAGCCTACTTCTGTCAATTTGTCAAACTCATTCTCCATCTAGTTATGTTCCCTTGCTGGCGAGGAGTTGTGATCCTTTGGAGGAGAAGAGGCATTCTGGTTTTTGGAATTTTAAGCCTTTTTTGCATTGGATTTTCCTCATTTTCTTGGATTTATATATCTTGGTCTTTGATGTTGGTGATCTTCAGATGGGTTTTTGCCTAGGGGTCCTTTTTGTTGATGTTGATGCTATTCCTTTCTATTCCTTAGTTTTCCTTCTAATAGGGCCCTCTGCTGCAGGTCTGCTAGACTTTGCTGGAGATTCACTCCAGACCCTGTTTGCCTGTGTATCACCAGCGGAGGCTGCAGAGCAGCAAGTATTGCTGCCTGTTCCTTCCTCTGGATGCTTCGTCCCAGACGGTCACCTCCAGATGCCAGCCAGAACTCTTCTGTATGAGATGTCTGTTGACCCCTGCTGGGAGGTGTCTCCCAGTCAGGAAGCACGGGGGTCGCAGACCCACTTGAGGAGGCAGTCTGTCCCTTAGCAGAGCTCGAGTACTGTGCTGGGAGATTTACTGCTGTCTTGGCGCTGGCAGGCAGAAACATTTAAGTTTGCTGAAGCTGCCCACAGCTGCCCCTTCCCCCAGATGCCATGGCCCAGGGAGATGGGAGTTTTATCTAAAAGCCCTGACTGGGGCTGCTGCCTTTCTTTTAGAGATGCCCTGCCCAGAGAGGAGGAATCTAGAGAGGCAGTCTGATTATACTGGCTTTGCTGAGCTGAGGTAGGCTCCGCCCAGTTGAACTTCCCTGTGGCTTTGTTTACACTGTGAGGGGAAATCCACCTACTCGAGCCTCAGTGATGGCAGATGCCCCTCCTCCCACCAAGCTTGAGGTCCCAGGTCAACTTCAGACTGTTGTTCTGGCAGCGAGAATTTCAAGCCAGTGAATCTTAGCTTGCTGGGCTCTGTGGTGGTGGGATCCACTGAGCAAGACCACTTGGCTCCCTGGATTCAGCCTCCTTTCCAGGGGCGTGAATGTTTCTGCTTTGCTGATGTCTCAGGCACCACTAGGGTATGAAAATAAATAAATAAATAAACTCCTGCAGCTAGCTTAGTGTCTGTCCAAATGGCTGCCCAGTTTTGTGCTAGAAACCCAGGCCCCTGGTGATGCAGGCACCCGAGGGAATCTCCTGGTCTGTGGGTTGCAGAGACCCTGGGTAAAGTGTAGTGTTGGGGCTGGACAGCATCATTCCTCATGGTATGGTCCCTCATGATTTCTCTTGGCTAGGGTAGGGAGTTCCACAACCCCTTGTGCTTCCCTGGTGAGGCAACACCCCACCCTGCTTTGGCTTGCCCTCTGTGGGCTGCACCCACTGTCTAGCCCATCTCAGTGAGATGAACTGGGTTACTTCAGTTGGAAATGCAGCAATCGCCCACCTTCTGTGTTGATCTTGCTGGGAGCTACAGACTGGAGCTGTTCCTATTCAGCCATCTTGCCAGCCTCCTCCTTTTGCCCATTTTATTTTATTTTTATTTTTAATTAATTTTTTTGAGACAAGATCTCACTCTGTCACCCAGGCTGGAGTGCAGTGGTATGATCATGGCTCACTGCAGCCATGACCACCTGGTTACAGATGATCCTCCTGAGTAGCTGGGACTACCTGCAAGCTCCACCACGCCCTGAATTTTTTGTATTTTTTTTTAATATCAAGTATTTTATTTTTATATATATATATAAATAAATATAAATAGCACTTTAGGTTCTAGGGTATATGTGCAGAACATGCAGGATTGTTGCATAGGTACCTACATGGCAATGTGGTTTGCTGCCTCCATCCCCCCCATCACGTGTATGTGGCATTTCTCCCCATGTTATCCCTCCCCAACCTCCCTACCCGCCGCTGTCCCTCCCCTATTCCCCCACAACAGACCCCAGTGTGTGATGCTCCCCTCCCTGTGTCCATGTGTTCTCATTCTTCAACACCCATCTATGAGTGAGAACATGCGGTGTTTGATTTTCTGTTCTTGTGTCAGTTTGCTGAGAATGATGGTTTCCAGATTCATCCATGGCCCTACAAAGGACACAAACTCATTTTTTTATGGCTGCATAGTATTCCATGGTGTATATGTGCCACATTTTCCTTGTCCAGTCTATCATCGATGGGCATTTGGGTTAGTTCCAGGTCTTTGCTATTGTAAACAGTGCCGTAATGAACATACATGTGCATGTGTCTTTATAATAGAATGATTTATAGTCCTTTGGATATATACCCAGTAATGGGATTGCTGGGTCAAATGGAATTTCTATTTCTAGGTCCTTGAGGAAGTACCACACTGTCTTCCACAATGGTTGAACTAATTTATACTCCCACTAACAGTGTAAAAGTGTTCCTATTTCCCCACATCCTCTCCAGCATCTATTGTCTCCCGATTTTTTGATGATCACCATTCTAAGTGGCATAAGATGGTATCTCAGTGTAGTTTTCATTTGCATTTCTCTAATGACCAGTGATGATGAGCATTTTTTCATGTTTGTTGGCCTCATATATGTCTTCTTTTGAAAAATGTTTGTTTATATCCTTTGCCCACTTTTGAATGGTTTTTTTTCTTGTAAATCTGTTTTAGTTCTTTGTAGATTCTGGATATTAGCCCTTTGTCAGATGGGTAGATTGCAAAAATTTCTTCCCATTCTGTAGGTTGCCAGTTCACTCTAATGACTGCCTCTTTTGCTGTGCAGAAGCTCTGGAGTTTAGTTAGATCCCATTTGTCTATTTTGGCTTTTGTTGCCAGTGCTTTTGTTGTTTAAGTCATGAAGTCCTTGCCTATGCCTATGTCCTAAAGGGTTTTGCATATGTTTTCTTCTCAGGTTTTTATGGTGTTGGGTCTTAAGTTTAAATCTTTAATCCATCTGGAGTTAATTTTAGTGTAAGGTGTCAGGAAGGGGTCCAGTTTCTGCTTTCTGCACATGGCTAGCCAGTTTTCCCAACACCATTTATTAAATAGGGAATCCTGTCCCTGTCGCTTGTTTTTGTGAGGTTTGTCAAAGATTAGATGGTTGTAGATGTGTGGCGTTGCCTCCAAGGCCTCTGTTCTGTTCCATTGGTCTATATCTCTGTTTTGGTACCAGTACCATGCTCTTTTGATTACTGTAGCCTTGTAGTATAGTTTGAAGTCAGGTAGTGTGATGCCTCTGGCTTTGTTCTTTTTGCTTAGAGTTGACTTGGCTATGTGGGCTCTTTTGGTTCCATATGAAGTGTAAGGTGGTTTTTTCCAGTTCTGTGAAGAGGGTCATAGGTAGCTTGATATTGGATAACATTGAATCTATAAATTACTTTGGGCAGTATGGCCATTTTCACAATATTCATTCTTCCTAACCATGAGCATGGAATGTTTTTCCATCTGTTTGTGTCCTCTCTTATTTTGTTGAGCAGTGGTTTGTAGTTCTCCCATTTTTTATATTTTTTGTAGAGACGGGGTTTCACCATATTGCCTAGGCTGGTCTTGAATTCCTGGCTGAAGTGACCTGCCCACCTTGGCCTTCCAAAGGGCTGGGATTATAGATGTGAGCCACTGCACCCAGCCCCTTTGTCCATTTTTAAATGGGTTGTTTTTGTGTTCTTGAGTTTTTCGAGTTCCATATATGTTTTGTATATTAGCTCCTTGTTAGATATAGGATTTGCAGATATTTTCTGTCATTGATAAGGTTTTGTTGAAGGATATTGGGTAGGGCTCAAAAAGGACAGGAAGTCCAAAGTGCCAGGCTGGGGAAAAAGCAGGAATGCAGGGGGCCTGGGCATGCAGGACCATAGCCGAAATCACACCCTAAACCAGTTACTGAAGATTCTGTTGCCAACAGCACCACAGCCAGGCTCCTAGGGTACTGTATTTGGCTGCTGCCTCTCCCAGAATGAATCTTTCCTGTCTTGCTTTTTTGTGTTATCAGATTAGCCAGTTTAACTGCCCTTATCTTTAACTCTAATGCCAAACTGTGTGTGACTTTAAGAGTTCAGGGGTAGAGAACTCACTAAATTTTAAAAATAGAGAAGGCAAGTATTTGGGCTTGAGGCTCACAGAAATCTCTTGAATGTCAGAAATGGGAACAGGCAGCCCAAAAGGTAAATACCTACACATGACCACAGAATAAGACTATGCTTGCACGCTATGCCCAGATACTTAGGGTGCAAGTCTCCATGCTGCTTATTTGCAAGAAATCAAGCCCTTTGCTATGATCTTTAATCCACTGCTCCCTGGAAATCCCCAGGGCATCTGTCCTCACTCCTCAGATCTTTCTACTTGTTTCTTCCCCCTCTGCCTACGGTCTGGCTCTGGGGTCTTCCTTCCTTCTTCAAAAGGGACTTTTCCTTCTGGGGCTTTTCCTTCTTACCTCTCACAAGGAGAGGTGAGATGAGGTTGCAAAATTGAAAAGATTTTGCTGATATTTGATACTAATCAAAGTGATTATAATTGAGGAAATCTAAATGCATCTCAAACATGGTAGCTGTTTGAATGAAGCCTCATCCATAGACTATTACCTAGGACTCTGTCCTTAAGCTTGAACTGCTGATCGTTGCCACTGTGTCTTCACCTACTTTGCTTTGAGCTTGTTTCTCCTTCTTTCCTAAAAGGAAATAATCTGTGAGATGAAACTTGGCTGACAGAGAATAACAATGTAGTGTATATATAGAAATTGATAATTTGTAGATTCTTTTCCATGTTTCTTATAACACAACTTATATAGTACTTAGGTAGTCCTATGAATAAGACTGTTCTCCAGTTTTAAGGATGAGAAAACCGATGCACAAAGGGATTAGTAGATTGTAACAAAATCACACAGCTAGTAAATGGAAGAATCCAGGATTTGAACTTGGGCAGTATATCCCCACCATCTGAGGGTATAACCACTAAACTATGCTCATTCTTCTAAAGATACTCATCACAACAACCAGCCAGCAGCTCTGTAACAACCTCTGTTCTAGAATAAGATCTCTTCTTTATCCAAGATCTTTCACATAACCAAAAGTTTATTCAAATGATTTTTTTTTTTCAAATCATAGGAACAGTTTGTCTCCAAAGTATAATTTAGGTCTTCTTCACCAAAGAAGCAGAAAACCACTTGCAGACTTAAAAATAACAGCTTCTTTGGCTGGCCACAGTGGCTCACACCTGTAATCCCAGCACTTTGGAAGGTTGAGACGGGCAGATTGCCTGAGGCCAGGAGTTTGAGACCAGCCTGGCCAACTTGCTGAAACCCCATCTCTACAAAAAATACAAAAATTAGCTGGGCTTGGTGGCAGGTGCATGTAATCCCAGCTACTTGGGAGGCTGAAGCAGGACAGTTACTTGAACCCAGGAGGTAGAGGTTGCAGTGAGCTGAGACCTTACCACTGCACTCCTGCCTGGGTGACAGAGGGAGACTTAAGATAAGATAAGATACAGCTTCCCCTACCTTCAAACCAACAATGCTTCACCCTACCCCCTGCCAATCAGAGTCAAATCACCCTGAAATATAAAGTGAGCTTTTCTCAAAATGTTAAGTGCAAAAACCTAGAAGATGGACAGCAGCTCTCAGGCAGTAATAAATCAAGAAATAAATAAGACATGGCTTATTTCATAAATTTTAAAAATTTTTTTGAAGGACAAAATTTTGTCCCTGATATTTTTGTTTTGTGGGTAGTACTGGTTGCTGGAAGTTTTACACTAAAGCCCATTCATGAGCTTGCATGAAAATAATGCCTGCTTTAGTGATTCAATGCACTCACATACAAATACATGCATACCATTTATCAATCTGAAATAACTGTGCTGCCTTTTGAGTGGCATGTAGCTCCATCGTCAAAGTCCTGCTAACAATACAGTCTTTGAACTGTATGAAAAGAAGTAGGGAACCTGGATGGGAAAATTTCTCTTTTAATCCTTTTGTCTTTATTCTTTGGTTAATAAACGCTGAGTTTCACGTGAGGCTGTTTAAGATTCACCATTCTGTTTAAATTTTGAGAACAGGTGCTTATGTTCCTTTTTAAAAGCTCTTCTTTCTTAGATGGGCTTCTTGGATCCACTCTTGCTTTAGTGGTCCTGGCCTCTTTCAAATCATTTGATCATATTAGTGTTCAAGTGGGCCCACAAATGAAAGGATTTCAGAGGGGACGGTGGCTTCTCATTAATCCCACACAGCATCCATCTCATCTCAACCGTCAGAGACAATCACAGAGGGAGCCTGGCATTAAGAGGGGAAATGAACACACCACTCACACTTGATAAAGATCTGTATGAACTGTATAAAAAAATGTGCTAGGCACCATGGTGACAACAGTGACAATATAGTGGCAATAAAACAGATGATGAGGAGTGAAGGAGACTGTCACCCTTTAGTAATTGGGAACAGAGCCCTTAAGCTTTGTGGTCATGTACATATTTGTCCCAAGATATTAAGGTTGAAAGTTACTATTATGGCATTTTCGTAGCTCTTGGGATTTGCTTTATGAAGAGGCGCCGAGTCTGATTCTGTGTTTGAAGTTGGGCTCGGTATGTCATTAGTGGTCAATAAATGTTTGCAATTACTGTAGTATTTGGAGGACTGTGAAGCTGGTGGAGGCTGGCAGGATACCCAGCTAGTCCTCTGGTTCTGTGTTGCTAGGTTCTGTCTGGGGAAGAGCAGGAATAGAACTGGCAGCTTTGAAATAGCTCTGTTCATGAGCCCTAAGGATCTGTTCAGTACTGGTCCAGTAGATTGTCAGGGCTCCTGGATATCCTGCTTATTGTATCACTTTGTTAGAGCCAAGTCCTCTTCTTCCTTCTCAGTACCTCTTAGATGATTTTTTTTTTGTTATTTATTCATCCTGTTTGTATTCGTTTCAACAAATATTTAGTGGGTGTATTTTCTAAACCAGGCTACCGTTCTTGGGAGTTGACCATTCATTGATAAACAGACATACTTCCTGTCTTCGTGGAGCTCACATTTTCTCCTGTAGATGAGTCCAAACCAAAGAGGACTGTTCAGCTACCCATGCCTTGGAATCAAGTCATGTTGAATAGTATTCGAGCCTGGATAACTGTCTCATATTTGGATATTTTAATAGAGGTCATTTAGAACAGAACAGGATTATGTATAGATCTTTAAATCTTAGATAGCTAGTAGGCAATGTAAATGGAGAACCCAAGATACCAGATTTTAGGAGGTAAAAAAGATCCCTTTTGGCTTGTCTTCACCTCACTTTCAAGTTTATCAAAGATGAGGCAGAGGATAATTATAAGATGATTTCCCAGGCTGATACATTTATATACCAATAATGCTATCTCCAGCAGCTTTCAAGCCTTGGAGATGGGTGGGGGGGTGTAGCAGAAACTCCAGAAAATTTAGAAGTTAAGACTTCCTTACTCACCAGAATCTTGCCAGTTTGAGAAAAATAGTTTAAAGAATGATTGACAACCCCCAGGCACAACATTATATATATTTCGTTTTCTTTAACTTCTATTTTAAGGTTGGGGGTACATGTGTAAGATGTGTGTTACATAGGTAAATGTGTGTCATTGTGGTTTGCTGCATAGATCATCCCATCACCTAGGTATTAAGCCCAGCATCCATTAGCTATTCTTTCTGATGCTCTCCTGTCCCACCCCCAACAGACCCCAGTGTGTGTTGCTCGCCTTGCATTGTGTCCATGTGTTCTCATGATTCAGCTCCCACTTACAAGTAAGAACATGCAATGTTTGGTTTTATGTTCCTGTGTTAGTTTGCTGGGATAATAGTTTCCAACTCCATCCATGTCCCTGCAAAGGACATAATCTTGTTCTTTTTTATGACTGCATAGTATTCCATGAAGTATATGTACCACTTTTTTTTAATCTAGTCTATTATTGATGAGCATTTGGGTTGATTCCATGTCTTTGCTGTTGTGAATCAGCTGTAATGAACATACACCTGCATGTTTCTTTACAAGAGGGTGATTTACATTCCTTTGTGTGTACACCTGGTGATGGGATTTCTGGGTCAAATGGTATTTCTGGCTCTAGGTCTTTGAGGAATTGCCACACTATCTTCCACAACAGGTTAACTACTTCACACTCTCACCAACAGTGTAAAAGCATTCCTTTTTCTCTGCAACCTTGTCAGCATCTGTTGTTCTTTGTGAGTTGTTCATAATTGCCATTCTGACTGGTGTGAGATAGTACTCATTGTGGTTTTGATTTGCATTTCTCAATATCAGTGATGTTGAGCATTTTTTCATCTGTTTCTTGGCCAGATTTATGTCTTCTTTTGAGAAGTGCCTGTTCATGTCCTTTGTCTACTATTTAATGGGGTTTTTTGTTTTTTTCTTATAAATTTGTTTAAGTTCCTTACAGATGCTGGATGTTAGACCTTTGTCAGATGGATAGATTGCAAAAATTTCTCTAGGTTGTCTGTTCTGTCCATTCTGTAGGTTGTCTGTTCATCCTGATAATAATTTCTCTTGCTGTGCAGAAGCTGTTTAGTTTAATTAGATCTCATTTGTCAATTTTTGCTTTTGTTGCCATTGCTTTTGTTGTTTTCGTCATGAAATCTTTGCCTGTCCCCACGTCCTTTATAGTATTGCCAAAATTTTCTTCAAGGGCTTTTATAGTTTTGGGGTTTTATATTTAAGTCTTTAATTCATCTTGAGTTAATTTTTGTGTATGGTGTAAGGAAGGGGTCCAGTTTCAATTTTCTGCATATGGCTAGCCAGCTCTCCCAGCACCATTTATTTAACAGAGAGTCCTTTCTTCATTGTTTCTGTCAGGTTTGTTGAAGATCAGATGGTTGTAGGTATGTGGTCTTATTTCTGAGTTCTCTGTTCTGTTCCATTCATCTATATGTCTGTTTTGGTACCAGTACCATGCTGTTTTGGTTACTGTAGCCTTATAGTATAGTTTGAAGTCAGATAGCATGGTGCCTCCAGCTTTGTTCTTTTTGCTTAGGATTGTCTTGGCTATTCAGGCTCTGTTTTGGGTGCCATGTGAATTTTAAAATGTTTTTTTCTAATTCTATGAAGAATGTGAATAGTAGTTTAATGGGAATAGCATTGAATCTATAAATTACTTTGGGCAGTCTGGCCATTTTCATGATATTGATTCTTCCTATCCATGAGCATGGAATATTTCTCTGTTTGTGTTCCCTCCGATTTCTTTGAGCAGTGGTTTGTAGTTCTCCTTGAAGAGGTCCTTATTTCCCATGTTAGCTGTATTCCTAAGTATTTTGTTCTTTTTGTAGCAATGGCACAACACTATGTTAAGAAACAATACCTGTTGTGGCCCATCTGATGGACAAATCCCAAGTGGGCTGAAAGAACCACTTTGCTGGTTCCCAATGAAATGTCTTCATTTTGCCATTCCAGTGTGAAAGAACCACCCCAAATATCTCCTAGCAGATAGAAGAGCAGAGAGGAACATTAGGGGGAAGTTTTCCACAGGCCTGGAGAAGGAAGTATTCCATTACCTGTCTCACACCTTCCCAAGGGGAAGCTCTTCTTTTAGATAACCCTCTGTTCAATCTCTTCATCCACTAGAGTAAGTCCTAATGCCATGTCTTGGAATGAGATCAATCCAGAGATGGATTCTCCTTCTTTGGGGAGGAGTTGGGTAAGAATAAGAAGGCAGGAGCCTTGAGCTTTCCCTAGAGGCTAAATGAATGAAGTCATCTAAACTAAAACGGGATAAGGATAACTACTGAATTTTAATACCATTTCTGTAAAGTCCTCACATAGTTTAGTCCAGTGATTTCAAAACTGTAGAATGCAACCTATTTGTGGGGTCATAAAATCAATTTAGTGGGTCACTGCCTGCAATAAAAAATAAAGTGGAAAATATAAAATACTGGGTCAAGATAAAAAAATAAATCTTTCCTCACTGGTTATGAAAAATATTTGAAAAGCACAGCTGTGATCTATGTGGGTAACTGATAAGAGTGATAGACATCATGCAAGAGTTAGAGTGGGTGAAACAAGTCTGGTTGGTGCTTCCTTCTTTTCTCTTTCTTCTCAGTATAAATGCTATTTGGCCATCTGTAGAGCTGTTTGATTTGTTATTGACAAAGGGGAAATGGAACCTTTCTCATGCTGTTTGACTCGAACCAATATTTCCAGCTTGGCCATTATCTAGAATCATTTCCACTTGACTTGCTTCCATTATGTTGATAACGTTGAAGAAAACTTCCGCCAGCCATAGTCAAGTACCCTATTGAATCTCACAAAAAACTACTGGCGTGACACATTGACAGCAGCATGGATTTTGTCACGCTTGAAAAACAAAACCCAAAATGAACCCCACCCCTTGAACTGTCTTGGTACTAGCTGATTTAGGTTTTAGGTTCATAAAAACCGCATCATAAAATATGTGGTCCCTGCCTTTGGAGGGACCAGCTTACTCCCTGCCTTTGACATTTACTCTTTAAAAGTGTCAAATTAGAGTTTAGAAACATTGAAAGAATTATGTGAATCACAGTTTATTAAAACTGTTAAGTCAAGTTTTGCCTACAACTGCCTCTTTAGATATTTTAAGTTCACTCTAAAGGTTTCTCTGTACATTATGAACTATAACAAGTGGGAGTGTAAACAGACAATAGCCTACACTTGTGTCAATCACCAAGTTTTGGCCAATCAGATGTAGCCAACTGTTTGGAGTGTATTCAAATAAGGCAAATGACAGTTGTAACCATTCCAGCTGTTTCTGTACCTCACTTGTGTTTTCTGTGTATCACTTTCCTTTTTCTGTACATAAATCATTTTTCTTTTTTTTGAGATGGAGTTTTGCTCTGTCCCAGGCTAGAGTGCAGTGACACACTCTCGGCTCACTGCAACCTCTTCCTCCCAGGTTCAAGTGATTTTCCTGCCTCAGCCTTCTGAGTAGCTGGGATTATAGGTGTGCACAACCACACTCGGCTAATTTTTGTATTTTTAGTAAAGATGGGGTTCCTCCATATTGGCCAGGCTGATCTCGAACTTCTGACCTTGTGATATGCTGGCCTTCCTCCCAAAGTGCTGGGATTATAGGCATGAGCCACCACATCCAGCCTGTGTTCATAAATCTTCTTCCACTATATGACTGCACGGGAGTCTCCAAGCCTATCTGGCTCAGAAGGCTGCCCAATTGGCCAATTGTTCATTGCTCGATTAAACCCCTTGAAATTTAATTTGGCTGAAGTTTTTCTTTTATTAAAGCAATTGCTGGCATAATTTATTTCTAGTCTGCTTTTCTTTATCATTCTTACTGTCTTGTACAGATAAGGAAACTGGGATCCCGGTGGAACGAGTGAGGCAGGGGAGGGAGATGCGGTGATTAGCCTTGGCCCCTAAGGAAGGACTGGGGGCCTGTTGAAGCACTGTCTTTGGCTGATGAAAGTGGAGAAGGTGACAAAAAGCCTCACCCTGTGGCTAGAGACAGGGGCAGTGGGGCTAGTGTAATGGTCTGCCTGGCAGAAAACTCAGAAGGACCAGAGGGACTGAATATAGATACTACCAGTGTTCTTACGTTTCTGACATTTCATTGTTTTCTAGTAAAAATACTTTCTTAAATAGGTAGACTACTTCCTCAAAGCACTTTTACATTGTTCCTCTTCAGTGGTTGATATCAGTTTTAGTTGCCAATCAGACTTACACAACACAATAAGCTTTAATCTAATACTACATTTTTTTGTAGTATAGAGGGGTGGAAGGAAGGAGACAGCCGCAGGGCATCTTCGGTTCTTTGGAGGCCCAGCAGCTATCAGGCACACACCGTGTCTTTAGTCCCCTTGCCTGCATGGCATGTGAGTATGTTGCAGATGACTCCCCACCTTTATTTTATACCACTGTGCACATGTAAGCCCAAGCCTGCATGCCAGCTCACAGATCCATTTCCCTGGATCAGGGCTCGCATAGCAAACACAACAATCATAGGATAAATTCTACACTGATCCTAACTCTGCAGCTTCCAAAAAAACAATACTCTGAGAAGAGAGACTGGAGGTCATTTTCCCAGGCAGGCTTGGCCAGCCCCTTGGTGTTAACTCTCTTTCCTCACTTGCTGGAAACCAGGGTCTGCAGTGTAAAAGAACTGGGTCATTTTGTGAAAAATATCATTGGTTGCCTGGAAATCCCTGCTTTTCTGGATTGTCAGGTTAGTTGACCTAGAGCCTCATAACTTATTTTTAGAATCTGCAGAATGTCAGGAGATATTTGATATTTGTACCAGTCCACAGCTTGCTGTAGCTTGGCATTCAAGATTGCCTGATGGGGTAAGAGTAATGCCTGTGAGGAATGGGTAAAGGCTGGAGTTGGGGAGTGCCTGGGCCAAGGCAGATATCTTCCCAGTCCCCTCATCAGCAGTGAAATGGACCATCCCTGCAGACACAAGACCTGTTAAAGGCATAGCAGCCCTGGATTAGCTATGACAGAATCAGAGATTGAGCAGCACCAAACAGCATTCTACTGTGTTTGGTAGAGTATGTTTCACAGGGGCTCTGTAGTGACTCCCCCACTGGAGGAAAGGAGCGTAGATAAGGGCGATGAGTTTATTCTTGCAGCCACCAAAAAAAAAATCTAGACTATGTAGAAGAAAGCGAATGGCTAGGGAAAAAGGAATTCTTAGAATAAGGAGGAAGGAAAAATCAGGTAGAACTATTTAGGTGGCTGCAAAGACATGGGATGAAGTGGGAGGAAATTGACATAGGAATGAAAGACTTACTGACAAGTTACCAGAGGTTGGGAGAAATCTAATCTAGCACCAGCAGTGGCCACCATTAAGAAATTGTGTTAGATCTGTTGCTTTATCCAAGTCTATGTAAGCCCAGTGGGCCAGGGTGGTGGCTCAGGCCTGTAATGCCAGCACTTTGGGAGGCTAAGGTGGGTGGATAACAGGGTCAGGAGGTAGAGACCGTCCTGGCTAACATAGTGAAACCCTGTCTCTACTGAAAACACAAAAAATTAGCTGGGCGTGGTGGCACGTGCCTGTAATCCCAGCTACTTGGGAGGCTGAGGCCGGTGAATACCTTGAACCCGGACGGAAGAGGTTGCAGTGAGCTGAGATCGCGCCACTGCACTCCAGCCTGGGTGCCTGGGTGACAAAGCGAGACTCCATCTCAAAAAAAAAAAAAAGGATAAAGAAATGTAAGCTCATTGATGCCAAGAGGGAATGAGGATGCAAAGTGCTGGCCCAGGTATTAAATTTACTCCTCTGTTAAAGCAGTTAAACCCAAACCAGGTTGACTTGAAGGCCAAAATCTCCCTACCTAACCTCCAGCAGGGGATCTGAAGCCATATGCTCTGGGTAGAATTGAATAGCCAGGGTCTGGAGAATGAAACTTTTTAAGTTTCCTGGAGTTTGATGCACTGCTTTGTCATGCATGCTGGAGAGAGGTGATATTAAGGGACCAAGAGTAAAGCTTGAGGGGCATTCCAATGTCATCATAGAAGGTGCCAAAGTCACAGTATAAGAGTTCATAAAAGAAAAATGGGCAAATCTTGCTGTAGTGGTATCGCCTTTACCTGGGTGTAAGTGGAATGGTTGTGTTGGGTGAGTGAAGTCATGTAGCAAAATACAGGGCACAGCATGCACCGACTCTCTGTGTCATAAGTAAACAATGTCTATTATGTGATACCGAGATAGCAGGCATGTTCCTTTGTCTTTCCCAAATATCTCTCCCATTGTTCTACTGAGTCCAGAAATTTCATTTCCAGATACTCATTCCTTTCGTGTCTAGAACAGAGTCTCACTCTTAAAAAGGGTTCAATAAATACTTCTGTTAAAGAATGGAATATTAAAAGCTTGACAAATAATGCTGGCAGCTACTATCAATCATTTACAGTTTAAAGTAAATGTCTGTATTGGAAATATTTTATGCCTATAAGCAGTAAAATACCCAGCTAGTAATATAAGTAATAATAACTGATATTTATTGATCACTTAACTACAGTTTAAGAAATGTATTGTGTTTACATATATTAACTTATTTGTCACAACAACCTTGTAAGTATTATTATTAACATTTTTAAATATGAAGAAATGGGTACCAAAAAGTTGAATAATTTGCTTAAGCTCACACAGCGGGTAAATTGCAGAGCTAGAATTCAAGTAGCTTATATAGTAGAGACTGTTATTTCACATGAGAAATATAGAAAGTGGTGAATCTATGGTTGGCTCATTCAGGAGCTTTACCATGCCAGGCATTGGGTTGGTGTCTCTAATATTCTCTTGATTCTCTTCTGGCCCATCATATAGCTGCTGTTAATTCCAAGCATCACATCCCCACACAATTATGTCCCAAGGAGGTGTTGGAGGGATGTTGGGAAGAAGGTGTCAATAAAGAAAGAAAAGACTTGGATGGGTAGATGGTTCATATAAGAAATGCTCCCAGCTTTATGCCTGTTAAAAATAGGGCTGGCTATGACTATAGTTAGCAGCCTAATTGTGCACAGATATTAAACCTCAATATGCAATACAAAGGTAGAAGAGAGTCCAGGCAGGAATGCAGAGGCTCTTGACATATCACTTTACAGAGTACTCTCACAGCAGCTATTTCCTATAGTCATTTATGTGTCCGGTCTCTCTTGCCAGGCTGTGCACTTCTTATGGATGGAGACTGAGACTGTCACCTTTTATAGCCCCAACACATGGTGGGCTCTGTTCTGTTCCTTTGAAGGGGCTCATTTCGAGGCAATGGGTTTCGTCTGCTCAATCACCAAGTTCTAGATTTTGCCTTATTCTGATATCCATACTGAATGCATTGGTGACTCCTTTCTATTGTGGATAATAAAAGCCACAGTCCAACTGCTTTGTCTTTAAAAGAAAAGGAATTCATTCTCTTTAGCGTTAGATTGAATGGGTAACATATTAATCTTAGCACATTCTGAATAGTCTCAACACAGCATTGCATTAAAGTATTAGGCTAATATCCAAAAAAATCCCTAGAAAAGCCGTTTGGCTTTCACTGATGTCTTTCAACAAGGCTTCTGATGGAAATGCCTTTATATGTAGCAAAATTGTCTAAAATCCGTTTTCTCCTTTCTCTCCCAGCACCTTGCACGTCACAATGTGGCAGCTACCCCTAATATCTTCCCTTCTCTCTCAAAATTCTTTAAAGACTCAACTCATGCTAGCTTCTATCCGTCTCTTTCCCTCAGGCTCTATTCTACTCCTCCTATCCCCAGACCTGTTCTTTCATTCTTTGCCTCTTTTCATATGAATATAATCTCTCCGGGGCTTTTTCAATTTTCCTGATGAGCACAATCCAGGAAGCAAGTGACTCTTCCTTTGTTGAATCTGGGGAAAAATTACTCATGCACATCAATATTTTTGATCTCTATCACAATGGAAAGAGAAATAAGACTACAGAAACATGACTTGACAAGCAAGGAAATGGCCCGAATCAACTGCTTTGCTGTGCAGGCTTTTCGACAATTTCTTTTCTTGGTCAAATTCCAAAATATCTTTTAGTTTCAATGTTCTCATGGGTTAAATGAGTTCATAATTGGAGGTTATTGTGAGGGTTAAAGAATTGTTATATGTAAAGAACAGCCCCAGGTAAACACTTAAAGTAGCCAGAAAAGGAACTAGAGATGAGCTCTTGGTTGGTTAGAAAACATTTGGAGCTTAGGCCTCTGTCTGGGCAACTTCAAGAAGGGTTTTGCATGAATTCAAGGTTTATAGTTCCTGCTGTGTTTACTTACAGCTTCCAGACAGGGTGCTTTCTATACTCAGTGCTGTGCTGGAATGGGCTTGCCCTGACTTGTGAGCCAACCATACACATCTCTCCCCAACTCCGCAGTCACTGACCTCATACCTGTGGCTTGAAATTGGCCATGGTGGAAGTGTTTACACGAAGGAGATGGGCATGCTACAAAACAGTACTCCGCTCAGCCCCGCAGTTTAATATTTCTAGCACACCACTGTCTATACCTCCTATTTTGATTGGACTGGACTAGGTGTTGTCAAACTTTTTCTGGAAAGGGCTAGATAATAAATATTTTAGGCTTTAGGGACCATACTGTCTGTTGAAATACTCAACTTTGATGTTGCAGTATGAAAGTAATCATAGACAATAGGTAAATGGGCGTGGCTTTATTCTAATACGTTTAATTTATAAAAAGTAAATGGAATGATTTGGCCAATGGGACACAGTTTGCCAATCTGTGATCTGGGTAGTTGCTGCAATTCCTTCTTCAATTGGTAACAGAGATTAAACAAGAGCATCAGCTGTGCAATACAGGAGGCAGAGGCAACAAAACCAGAAGTATGAGAAGTAGAAATTTTCTTTTTTTTTTGAAAAACCCTGCTTTAAGGTATTTATTAAAAGCCCATAGCTAACATTATACTTGGTGGTGAGACTAGATGCTTTCTCTCTCAGATTAGGCACAACACATTGCCCTATCACAGATCTCTCTTTAATTCAGAGTGAAATATCCAAATAACAGCCAGAAATAGTGACAAAGAGTAAAGAGCAACATATAGAAATAACCCACATGAGAATATACTCCATGATTAACTTTATATGCTGACAAATTGACACCAACTCTTTATTAGCAAAGAAAATGCACTTTTTTTATACCAAGAAAGAGAAGTTTTTCCTATAAAAGATGGAATATATAAAATTGGCGAAGATATCCAGAACCCACCACGTAATATGTGATGGTGAAGCGGCATCATTGCATGAGGTAAATACCTGAAGTCCCATGCCAAGGAAAATTAAGGACACAGACACACACACAAGTACTGAGATTAGGAGCAGAGGTTTAATCAGCAAAAGAAAAAGAAATGAGAATAGCTTTCTCTCTTGTGAGAGAGGGGAGTGCCTGAAAGGGAAATCCGGCCTGCAGCAGAGTGCACCGGATTTTTTTTTTTTTTGAGACAGAGTCTTGCTCCGTCACCAGGTGCCAGACTGGAGTGCAGTGGCATGATCTCAGCTCACTGCAACCTCCGCCTCCCGGGTTCAAGCAATTCTCCTGCCTCAGCCTCCCGAGTAGCTGGGACTACAGGTGCACACCACCATGCCCAGCTAATTTTTGTATTTTTAGTAGAGGCAGGGTTTCACCATGTTGGCCAGGATGGTCTCGATCTCTTGACCTCGTGATCCGCCCGCCTCGGCCTCCCAAAGTGCTGGGATTACAGGTGTGAGCCACCACACCTGGCCAGTGCACCAGATTTTATAGGGAGACTTGAGGAAGCTGTTTGATTTATGTAGGGACCACAGATTGGTTGGACCAGGTATGATGTTTACATAGTGTGCAGGGAAGACTGGCCACCCAACCCTGATCTTATGCGAATGTCTTTCCTCTTGGCTGGCACCATGTTGTCTGATCCTTACTGTACACATGGCTGGCAAAGAGATGGAAACATAGAGCCACCATTTTGAACATGTCTAGCCCCAGGTAGCCATTTCTTATTGGCACAATGGCTGGCATTCACCTCTGCAAGCGTCTAGCTTGCTTGTCTATGTCTGCAGCTTTATTTTACAGGCTGCTCTTTCTTAGAAAAGAAAATGATTTGAAGGCTGCTTTTCATTAAAAGGAAAACCTTACTGGGGACTCATGTACCCTCACTCTCTGCCTAAACAATTTCTTCTTAACTCCTATATTAATGGTTAATATTGACTGTCAACTAGATTGGATTGAAGGATGCAAAGTATTGTTCCTCGGTGTGTGTATGAGGGTCTTGCCAAAGGAGATTAACATTTGAGTCGGTGGATTGGGAAAAGCAGACCCATCCTCAATCTTGGTGGGTACAATCTAATCAGCTGCCAATGTGGTCAGAGTAAAAGCAGGCAGAAGAACTTTGACAGACTAGACTGGCTGAGTCTTCTGACCTCTATTTTTCTCCTGTGCTAGATGCTTTCTGCCCTCAAACATCAGACTCCAAGTTCTTCAGCTTTGCAAATTTTGGACCTTCTACCACAGACTGAAAGCTACACTGTTGGCTTCCCTACTTTTGAGGTTTTGGGACTCCAGCTGGCCTCCTTGTTCCTCAGCTTGCAGACAATACTCCTTAATAAACTCCCCTTTATATATACATCTATCCTATTCTGTTTCTCTTGAGATCCCTAATAGATAACGTGAGTAAAGAAAACTCCCAACAATAAACAAAGACTCAATTATCAGTGACCTATTAATCACAGAAGAATTAAATAACTATAAAAAATTACCTATATATTAGAAATATATTTTAATTTCATCCAAAAGGTCAAAATATTTTATTTTTTATTTTTAAATTTTTTAATCATACTTTAAATTCTGGGATACATGTGCAGAATATGCAGGTTCTCCTTGCCCCCACCCTCCGACAGGCCCCAGTGTGTGATGTTCCCCTCCCTGTGCTCATATATTCTCATTGTTCCACTCCGACTTATGAGTGAGAGCATTCCTGTGTTAGTTTGCTGAGAATAATGGTTTCCAGCTTCATCCATGTCCCTGCAAAGGACATAAACTTATTCTTTATGGCTGCATAGTATTCCATGGTATATATGTGCCACATTTTCTTTAACCAGTCTAACATTGATAGGCATTTGGGTTGGTTCCAAGTTTTTGCTATCGTGAACAGTGCTGCAGTAAACATACATGTGCATGTGTCTTTATGGTAGAATGATTTACGATCCTTAGGGTATATACTCAGTAATGGAATTGCTGGGTCAAATGGTATTTGTGGTTGTAGATCCTTGAGGGATTGCCACGCTGTCTTCCACAAGAGTTGAACTAATTTATGCTCCCACCAACAGTGTAAAAGTGTTTCTATTTCTCCACATGCTCTCCAGCATTTTTTCCTGACTTTTTAATGATTGCCATTCTAACTGGCCTAAGATGGTATCACAACGTGGTTTTGATTTGCATTTCTCTAATGACCAGTGTTGATGAGCTTTTTTTCATATGTTTGTCTGCATAAATGTCTTCTTTTGAGAAGTGTCTGTTCTTATCCTTTGCCCACTTTTTGTTGGGGTTGTTGATTTTTTCTTGTAAATTTAAGTTCCTTGTAGATTCTGGATATTAGCCCTTTGTCAGATGGATAGATTGCAAAATTTTTCTCCCATTCTGTAGGTTGCCTGTTCACTCTGATGATGGTTTCTTTTGCTGTGCAGAAGCTCTTTAATTAGATCCCATTTGTCTATTTTGGCTTTTGTTGCCATTGCTCTTTGTGTTTTAGTCGTGAAGTCTTTGCCCATGCCTATGTCCTGAATGGTATGGCCTAGGTTTACTTCTATGGTTTTTATGGTGTTAGGTATTATGTTTAAACCTTTAATCCATCTTAAGTTAATTTTTATATAAGGTGTAAGGAAGGGGTCCAGTTTCAGCTTTCTGCACATGGTTAACCAGTTTTCCCAACGCTATTTATGAAATAGAAAATCCTTTCCCCATTGCTTGTTCAAAATATTTTAAAATGGATAGGAAAAATTTTATCTTGTTTTAAAAAACCAAAAAAAAAAAAAGCCCCACCCAAACCATTACCTTTTAAACTCAAGGACTATTGCTTAAAAATACCTGCAGAATTCTACAACTTAACCATAAAAAGGAACAAAATAATGACATTTCCAGCAACTTGGATGGAGCTGGAGACCATTATACTAAGTAAAGTAACTCAGGAATAGAAAACTAATTATTGTATGTTTCCACTTATAAGTGGAGCTGAGCTATGAGGACACAAAAGCATAAGAATAATACAATAGATTGTGGGGGCCCTGGGGGGAAGGTTGGGATGAGGAATAAAAGGCTACATATTGGATACAGTGTACATTGCTTGGGTGACAGGTGCACCAAAATCTCAGAAATCACTTCTAAAAAACTTATCCATGTAACCAAAACCACCTGTTCCCCCAAGGCTATTGAAATAAAAAAAATAAAATAAAATTTCATAGAATTCTTCAAAGGCTCTTTATTATGGTAAACACAGTGGGAACTTCTCAAAAAATTAAAAGTAGAACAGAGAGGTTGGTTAACAGGTACAAAATTACACTAACTAGAAATGAGCTGGGGTGTACATCAGCACTGAAGGGTGCATATGGCTAACTATAATTTATTGTATATTTTCAAAAGGCTAAAAAAGAGGATTTTGAATCTTTCTAACACAAATAAATAATAAATATATGAGGTGATGGGTATGCTAATTACCCTGATTTGATCATTATACATTGTATACACATATCAAAATATTACTCTGTATCCCATAAATATGTAGAATCATTCTGTGCTAACTAAAAATAGAAGGGGAAACAATTAAAAACAACCCATACAGAATCCTCATCTAGATATTTTCTTAACTAATGCCACTTATCCTGCTTACCTGCCTCATTTCTGTACTGACAGATGCCCCGGCATGCTGCATGGGGGGAGCTAGTAGGCTCCACTTTCACAGATGGTTTCTTACAAGAGTCAATTTTGTTTAACTTGTTCATGTTCATTGTGCTTATTATTAGATATATGCTATTTAAATATTACAAAAAGTCACGATACCAAAATATCATAAAAATATTATGAAAGTAAGGCAAACAGTGTTTTTGTTAAATAACTTAATGAAGATGAAAAATTTAAAGATGAGTTATTGCAAAAATTATCTATTGGATAAGATGTAGGCAAAACCCTGTGAAAGGTTGCATTGTACTCAGGGCCTTTGCAAGTGTCTTGATATTCTTGCTACACTTTAGTAAAGCTGAACTATCGGTGTTCAACATACATTCTGGGTGTGGCTTTTTAGGAGTGGTACAGAGCTATAATTAGAATTACCACCTAATGTCAGTCTCATTTTGTCAGATAAGATATCTTCTATTGTATTCAACTGAGCACAGGCAGCTTAGGGAACAAGGTAACATAAAGAGTACCTCTTTTCTTATCTCACACAATGAGTCTTCCTTCTCTTTCTGGTGGAAAGAATCAAAATAGTTTTTTTGAGGGGGCCACTGGTTGGCCATTTCCTAGTACAGTGAACAATGAATTTATGCCATACAGCAGAGAGACATTAACTTTGTTCAACCACCATGAATTCCAACTTAATGTTGGTAGAATGAATTAAGGCTGTACAAATAGGGAAATTTGTTCACAGTAAGGCCCAATTCCTGCATTGGATGACAGTTATTTCAAGGAGATTACATTCTACTGGTATCAAGAGAATGAAAGTTGAGGATGCTTTAGTTGGCCAACTTTATCAGCAGATCCCTGGGAGGAGAGTTGCAGAATGGGATGGAGGGAAATACAGGTTGCGGTATGATTTATTTTCTTACGGTATACAGGGTTACCATTGGTAGCGATCATCACCAACTCCTGGGCCATTCTATGTGTTGAGTGATTACAGAATTTCAGAATTGGCCTATTTGATTCCATATAGCTGCCAAATAAAATATTCTCATTGGAGAACATTCAGAAAAATAGCATAATAGAAAAATGACTTCTGACCTCACTACCTGGAATGACAACTATTAAAATGTTATTAGTCTTTACAGTCTTTTTTACTTTTTCTTTCTTTCTTTCTTTCTTTTTTTTTTTTTTTACCATGTTCAACCCATTTACTGGTCATTCTATAATGATTTCTGAACTGATGAGAGTAAAGTTTTATTCATTGTAGCTATTCCTAATACAAGGAAATACCACTGGTTTCCTACCTTTAACCCTTATACCTACCTGCTGTTTGCCGTGCCTGAAACCCAGTCACTTTCTCTTCTGGTCCCTACACTCCTGCACACAGCCCAGTTGTCTGTTCCTTGCCTGACTTTCCCAGTCTCTATGTTTCCAGATGTCTTATTTTTCATTCAGCTTATTTTGCCTCACTAGATTGATTTACTACTCCTGTCATACAAGTTGTATTCCATCCATCCTGTAATCCTTGTTAGGATCTGTAGAGTTGAGATCACGACCACTGTTGCCTCATACTCTTCTCTGTCCAAAACAGCTGACTACAGATGCTTAGGGTTCTCATTGCGCTCCTTAGCCAAGAAGCTAGGAAATCAGGGAAGGTGGATGCTAACACTGAGGGAGGGGCCATTCTGTGGTCACCATTAGAAAGAGTATGATGTTGAAGACATTACAGGACAGGCACAACTTGAACTTCATCTCACACAGTTTTAAGTGTTGAATGAAGTTCATTTTTCTACCTTATGGCATTCATGTTTTATGTTGTCCTCCATAAGGGGATATTTAAGGGGAATGCTCATAGGAATGGAAGATCATGGTTGTATTAGTTATTTGGTTGCAAGTTACGGAACATGATGCTGGTTACTTTAAGCAAAAATAAAATTCCTTAGAAAGAGATATCACAAGATTGACAGGAAGAATGAGAAACCAGGCCTGGGAATTGCAAGGTAGAAGGAGCTGTACTGGGTCTCCTTAGTAGAAGCTATTTAGCAATTTCCCCACTTGGAGTCTGGGATAATTGAATTCCAGTGGTTCCTTTGGTGTTTGAGGGCCTTTCATAATTCAGAGTCCTGGGAGAGAGAGGTTGACTGAGTTGAGCTTTGCTCATGGCCACCCCCTGACTATCCTGGGAGGAAAGACTGAGATCCAAGATCATCAAGGGACTCTGTGTTTCAGTAAGGGAGAAGCCAACCTGCTGTTAGAAGGAGGACATATGAAGCCTGGGCATCCAAAGCATGCAGCAGTAATTTTTAAATTGAACAATGGATAAAACAAAAAAACATTAGCTTGAATTTGGCACCATTCTTGAGGCAGCCTCTTGTGGTGGAAGCAGCTGCCAACATAATGTCATAAAAGCAGCTAAAAGCAAAGGTGTTGGAGTCAGAAAAATCTGGTGAAAATCTGGCTCGATGACCTATAAGTTGTGTGACCTGAAGCAAGTTTTTTAACCCTTCTAAGCCTCAGCTTCTTAGTTTGTAAGAATGGGGATTAATGCCTATTTCATAGATTTGTGGTCAAGATTCAATGAAATAATTATAACATGTATAAAGTACTTAGTCATGGTCTGATGTGTCCTTCGTGGGTGCCAGCCATTATTATTAAAACATTTTTAGACTGTCAGCTCTGAAATCTGTCATCTCTTGTTGTTTGTTTCCTCATCTATAAAACGAGCAGATGAACAGCAAGCTTTCTGAGCTGTTGTGCAGTTGACACTGTACACATGGACACACTTATTTTTAGAAAAGCTTCATTAACAACCCCTTTATGAATAACTGCACAATTTATATAATACATAGCTTCCATGTCGTATTAGGAAACACTTATTAGCACACAGCAGTCACTGAATGAATGCCTTAAGGCCTTTCCTAGAAGCTTGCAGTCTGTTGCTACAGAATAGTTTTTGAAGGTTGGGAAACTAAATGACACGTATCCCATGGTAGAAATGAAGATAGGGCTTAGGGGCACACCACATAATTGTAATCAGCTTCCTGCCTAAGGATGTTAGGACCATTATGGCTTAGCTTAGTATTATGTATGTTAAGACATACCAATGTTTAAATCATCTCTCTCAATATACAGCAACAACCCATAGTGAAACCTTGTTAGAACATTGCAATACCTTTCCTAGCTGGATTCCCTGCTTCTGATCTCCATTTTGGGCAATTTTAGGCACAGACCACAGATTTTCTTCATAGATCTTTATCACATTCAATGGCTCTCAATTTTTATAGAATAAGTTATATAAAATTACAGAAATAAAATAGTACAGATACAGTGAACTATAAGTAATTTAGAATTTATTTCATAATTATATAAATATGTTTTTTATTTTAAGTTCTGGGGTACATGTGCAGAACATGCAGATTTGTTACATAGTTAAACACATGCTATGGTGGTTTGCTGCATCCATCACGCCATCATCTACGTTAGGTATTTCTCCTAATGCTATCCCTCCCCTATCTCCCCACCCCCTGCTATTCCTCCCCAGTCCTCTCTCCACAACAGGCCCCAATGTATGATGTTCCCATCCCTGTGTCCATGTGTTCATATTGTTCAACGCTCACTTAAGAGTGACAGCATACGTATAAATAAGTTTTTAATAGAACAAGTTCATTCCTTCAATCAGCACTTGTTAAGGTCCTACCCTGTTTCAGGACACTAGGTTCTTGGGATATAAGGATGTCTAGAGTACAGTCCCTTTTTTCAACAGTGTATAGGTTAGTGGAAGAATATATCTGAAAAAAACAATGTGGCATTGTATAAGCATTTTAATTTATGCACCATGTCTTACGGGAACAGAGAAGAGAAAGCATTTATTTTTGCTTGAAGAGGACAGAAGAAACTTCCAGTCTAGGCAAAGAAGAAGGACTTGGGAAAAGATGGGGAGAAGGGGATAGATAAAGGAAAAAGCAAGGAGGGGGAGGATGAGTATGGGGGCGGAAGGATGATGATGAAGAGGAAGAAGATGATTTTCTAGAAAATAGAAAGCAAGTCATAGAACTCAAAGGCATAGAAATGAGCTAAAGCAACCGAGCGCAGTGGTTTACACCCAAAATCTCACCACTTTGGGAGCCTAAGGTGGGCAGATTACTTGAGGTCAGGAGTTTGACCAGCCTGGACAACATGAGAAACCCTGTCTCTACTAAAAATATTTTAAAAATTAGCCAGTTGTGCTGGCATGTGCCTGTAATCCCAGCTATGCTGGCAGGTGCCTGTAATCCCAGCTACTCACGAGGCTGACATGGTAGAAGGGCTTGAACCCAGGAGGTGGAGGTGGCAGTAAGCTGAGATCATATCACTGCACTCCAGCCTGGGCAACAGAGAGAGACTCTGTCTTTAAAAAAAAAAAAAAAAAAAAAAAAAAAAGGAACAAAAGCATGCAGCATGATGTCTTCAGGGATCTGCAGAGTATGCAGTGGCTGACCTGTGGGAGTGTAGGAGGGAGAGTGGAAGGAGGGGCAGGAAATGAGATTGGACATAGGTCAGATCCTGAGGGGATTTTATATACCAAGCTAAGGCTTGGATTTTTAGAGATGATAAGGTGTTTAAGGAGTGGTTGGACATGATTTCTTTACAGAAAAACCATTCTGAGGGCACTGGGAAGAATAGCTTGGAAGTACAATGGACCAGTTGAGAGATCAGTCACGGCAAACTTGATGCAAGTGCTCATAATGACAACTACCAGAAGGGATTATACTGGAAAAACATAGCTCAGGAGCTTTGTAGTCAAAGCAAAAACAGATTATGCTGGAAAAACATTAATGTCCACTAATAGGCAATGGATATCTACATTGTAGTATAATCATGTGACAGAATATTATACAGCAGGCAAAAACGATTGAGCTACATCTGTTTTTGTAAATGCAGTTCTACAAACTACAGAACATGGGTAAACTTCAAAAACAAGCAAAACTCAAGTTGAAAAGAATCTGCAGAGTTGACAGCATTTATGTAATTTAGAAACATACCTACAATGCTATGAATATGTATTACACGTGTCCATACATAATAAAAACATAGAAATAACAATATGAAAGATACATGTAAGAGTCCTGATGATGGTTACCTTTAAGAGCGAGGGTGTGTCCTGGGGTCGGTTAGTATAGTTCACTGTATCTGTACTATTTTATTTCATTAAAAAATATCCAATGATTTGAAACAAATACGGTAAAGTAAAATATATTAAAATTAAACATTGAGTACAGAGTTGCCTTTGTGTTTATACTTTTTATGTTTGTAGCTTTTCACTCCCTAAAAAGAAGTTAAACTTTACAAACGTTCTGTGCAGTAGATTCCCTGTTATTGTCCTCATTTTATAGATGGGGCAAGAGTAGTTAACTATGTTTGTCTCAGTCCCACACCTAGGAAGTGGCAGAGTTGAGATTTGAACCTGTGTTTTGGCTCTGGAACCTACAGTTTTAGCCAATGCTGTAAATATATCTTTTCTTATGATTAAAAGCAATACTAGCTGCATTGTGAAAGAAATGAATTAGAAACTTACAGAAGCATATAAAATAGTAAACCAGATTCTCCTTACTCATTCTCCCCCATCCATGACATTACTCAGAATGTTGACTTCTCGTAAGGGAGACTTCTTGCACCCATTTTTGATTTTAGTTTATTTTGTAATTACTAAATTTTGAAAATGATCAAACGTCACTAAAAGAAAGATGATGTGAAAATTATCACACCCCGACTTTCTTCTCTTTCCTTCCCTTTACAGCTCTTCATAATCTATGACCTTCTCTCTCTCTCTATCTCTCTCTCTCTCTTTTATTTTTTTGAGATGGAGCCTTGCTCTGTCACCCAGGCTGGAGTACAGTGTACAATCTCGGCTCAGTGCAACCTCCGCCTCCTAGGTTCAAGCAATTCTCTTGCCTCAGCCTCCCGAGTAGTTAGGACCACAGGTGTGTGCCACCACGCTTGGCTAATTTTTGTATTCTTAGTAGAATCGGGGTTTCACCATATTGGCCAGGCTGGTCTTGAACTCCTGACCTCAGGTAATCCACCTGCCTCGGTCTCCCAAAGTGCTGGGATTATAGGCATGAGCCACTGCACCCAGCTGACCTTCTTTCAAATATATTTATATATTAATTATTTTATATTATCAAGGGTTGTTACACATTGTTTTGTAATTATATATTTTCAATGCTTTAATAAGTTACTCTAAAGCTAGGAAATGAATTAAGAGCAGTACATTATTATGATATGTAAATATTATTCAGCATAGAACAAAAAATGATTTGCTTCATGGATCAGGAAACATATGCTGTTTTACTAAACCTGTGTAGCTAGCTAGAAGAAAAATCTTGAAACAATTAAGGGCAATAAATTCTCTTATATTCTATCAACAGCTCTGGCAACATTTTATTAAACTGGATTCTTGGAGGGTGAGGCTCTTGTTTACTATTGTTAGAACTCAGCTTATGTTATCTGCTGCTCAGAATGAGAGGAAAAATTTCTCTCTTCAGGCGTATATGATAGGATTTTAATAAAATCATCAGCAAGCACAAGTCACCAATATGGTTAAGGTGATGATTAGCGATTTCTTTCTTTTATTTCTCCCCTGCCAAGTGAGGCAGAGCCTAGAAAGAAATTGGGATCATTGTCTTAATTATAAAACTATATAGTCAATGTAATCAATAATCACATCTGACCATATCACAACAGAAGTTATTTTGAATGCTAAATCATGAATTTTTACTAAACTATGCCCATTAAGTTTATTTGCTTACATAGCACCATAAATTCAGCTCATTATAGTCGTGCACATGAAATCTATCCTCTTTGTCTCTTATCAATGAAGCCAATTGTATTTATGAGTTTGCCTTGTAGTTTTACATGCAATCTTATCCTTTCCTGAATTCTTACCTTGAGATGTTATTTCCCACCTTTACCCTTGTTCCTGCAGTACAATGTGTTAAACTTTTCCTTTTATGTGAGTCCTGCTCAGATTCCTCTCTCCCCAGAAGCCTTTGTCAAAATATGTTCAGCCTTTTGTGCCTGTATCCTTCGCTGACCTCATAATCCAAGCCTTTTATCCAACTGACCGTCTCTGTCATTGACAACCAAGCCTATAACACATCCCACCATTCTAGTGAGTACATCTGTCTCTTGTGAATTTAGAGAGTCTTCATTCATTCATTATATCATAGGCTCATTCAATGAATCATTATTTATTAAGAAAATGCTCTGTGCTACATTAAGGTCTGGGGATTAAAAAAAAAAGTCTAAGACATAGTTTCTACATATAGTGGACTGATTGAATACCCAAAAGACAGGTCTCCCTGCAACCTTGGAATGTGGCTTTAATTGGAATAAAGGTCTTTCCAGATTTAATTAAAGTAAGACTCTCAAGAGGAGATAATCCTGGATTAAGGAAGGCTCTAAATCCAATGACAAGTGTCCTTATAAGAGACAGAAAAGGAGAAGACATGGGGTCACAGAAGAGGACACCATGTGAAGACAAAAGTAGAGACTGGAGGGATGCTGCCACAAGCCAAGGAATGCCAGGAGCAGCAGCAGCTGAAAGAGGCCAGAAGGGATTATTTTCCACTAGAGCCTTGAGAGGGAGTGTGGACTGATGATGCTTTGATTTCATACTTCTGGCCTCCAGAACTGTGAGAGAATAAATTTCTATGGATTTAAGCTGTCAAGTTTGTGGTCATTTGTTATGGCAAACCTGGTAACTTAATACCACACCTATGCCTTATGTAATCTATGAGAGAAGACAGATTTACCCATAACTAAAAATTGTAGTAAAGAAGTAAGAGCTATATTCATTCATTCAACAAGTGTTCATTGACCAACTACTGTGTACTAAGCACTGGGGACACCTCAGTGAACAATACACACTAATATCTCTACTCTCAGGGAGCTTACATTCTAGTGTGGAGGAGACAGATACAAAACCAAACCAACCGACCAAACAAGCAAACTGTATGGCAAATTCTATGAGGAAAGTTATATTAAGAAAAATAAAGCAGAAAGAGAGAGAGAAAAAGAAGTTTTGGGAGAGGAGGGTTGTCATTTTAAAAGAGGTGGCCAGAAAACTTTTCACTCGAAATGTAACATTTGCCCAAAGACCTAAAGGGCAAATAGGAGCAAGCCATTTGAATATATTTTGAGAAGGAGGGAGAATATTGAGAACAGGAAGTACAATGGCCCTGAGGCAGTAACCGCAATGGGACATATATGGTTAGCATGAAGTAAGCAAGGGAGAAAGTGGCAGGTGGAAGGATCAGACATGGGTGATGATGATCGTGGAAGGCCTTAAAGCCGCAGCAGGGACTTTGGCTTTTACTCTTGAATTTGATAGAAGTCATGAGAAAGTTTTGAACAGAGAAGTGACATGATATGACTTATACATTTATTCTGCAAATTTTTCCTTGAATACCACATACATTATATATATGTTATAGAAAAATATACACATAAATATATTAAGTATTGTATGTTCATAAGTATATATCATACTCTTTTTCCCCTCCCTCCCTTCCTCTTTTTCTCCCTCCCTGTGCTGTTAATTAAAATAACAATTTCACAGTTAATCATAGTCTGTTTCATAACTCCTGCCCTGTTTTATATCACATGAGCTTAATTTACATTATTCAATAGAAAATATGTAGCACCTACTATTTGCCAGAAAATATTTTGGAGGTTTACAAGTGATTAAGATACAGTGCTCAAGGTTATTTAATTTTTACTTGTTTTGATTTCATATCATTTAAAAAATGTTCTTCAAGGGCAGTGTGCAGGTTGAGTATCCCTCATCTGAAAGCTTGGGACCAGAAGTGTTTTAGATTTCAGATTTCTCCAGATTTTGGAATATTTGCATATACATAATGAGGTATCTTGGGGATAGGACCCAGGTCTAAACATTTATGTTTTATATAGAGACCCTCTGCTCATAGCCGGATGATAATTTTTATAATATTTTAAATAATTTGTGCATCAAACAAAGTTTTGATGGTGTTTTGACTGTAACCTGTGATACGAAATCAGGTGTAGAATTTTCCACTTGTGGCATCTTATAAGAGTTGAAAAAGTTCTGGGTTTTGGAGAATTTCTCATTAGAATGCTTAACCTGTATGTTATTCCACTGTCTCTCTCAGCACAATGCCTTTCCCGTATTAGGTATTCAGTAAATACTTTTTGACCGATGACCCATGTAACTGTGAGATGAGTTGTTTACATTTTTATCCTGTGTGCCAGAGTTATTTATAAGCTTCCCAAATAAATAGATCACTAGAGATTAAAAATGTTCTTTAATTTTGAGGGTATTTGTATGTTTATGTTAATGGGATAATAAAACATTCAAGGCCTGTCATATTTGTTTCCTTTTACTGCTGTGACAAATTACCACAATGTTTTTTTGTAGTAAATTTTATTAATTCTGAAAGTGGCAATTTTCTTATTCATTCAAATATATTTTCTTTTTACTTTTATTTTATGTATTTCTTTATTTTTAATTTAATTTGTAAGTTCTGGGATACATGTTTAGGACATGCAGGTTTGTTATATAGGTAAACATGTGCCATGGTGGTTGCTGTACCTATAAACCCATCACCTAGATATTAAGCCCAGCATTCATTAGCTGTGCTTCCTGATGCTGTCCCTCCCTCTGTACTCCCTGACAGGCCCCAGTGTCTGTTGTTCCCCTTTCTGTGTCCATGTGTTATCATTGTTCAGCTCCCACTTATAAATGAGAACATGTAGTGTTTGGTTTTCTGTTCCTGTGTTAGTTTGCTGAGGATAATGGCTTCCAGCTCCATCTATGTCCCTGCGAAGACATGATCTCATTCCTTTTTATGGCTGCATAGTACTCCATGGTGTATATGTACCACATTTTCTTTATCCGGTCCATCACTGATGAGCATTTGGGCTGATTTTATGTCTTTGCTATTGTGGGTCATGCTGCAGTGAACATATACATGCATGTATCTTTATAATAGAATGATTCATATTCTTTTAGGCATGTAACCAGTAATGGGATTCCTGGGTCAGATGATATTTCTGGTTCTAGGTCTTTGAGGAGTCACCACATTGTCTTCCACAATAAATTACCAAACATTTAGTGGCTTAAAACAATACAGATTTATTTCTTAACGTTTCTGGAGATCGGAAGTTTCAAGTCGGTTTCACTGGGCTAAAGCCAAGGTTTTGGCAGGGCTGATTCCTTCTGGAAGGTCTGAGGGGAGAATCCATTCCCTGCCCTTTTCAGCTTCTAGTGGCCCCCTGTATTCCTTGTCTCATGGCTCCTTCCTCTATCTTCAAAGTGGAGCCCTCTGCTGCTGTCATCAAGTCACTGTCTCCTCTTCGGCATCTCTCTCTGGCTTCTGTGTTTAAGGACCCTGTGATTACATCATTAGGCCCACCTGGATAATAGAGGACAATTGTTCCCTGTCGAGATCCTTAAACACACCTGCAAAATTGTTTTGCCATCTGAGAGAACGTTAGGATGTGAACATCTTGTTGGGAAGGGTGGGATTTTTCAGCCTACCATGTTTGGCTAATGTAAATTCAAACAAAAAGGCAAAATTGAAGGAAAAGTAACCTGACATAAGGCTCACTCTTCCATGCAGTACTCTGAAGGACAAATGATTCTGCAGATAAGCAAATGTGGGAAAACCATGAGGGTTGCAGAGGGTTCATCTGCTAAGTAGTCAGTGGCATTTGGTGATTTATGATGATTAACTACAATCCACAAAGGCTGTCCCAGATGTAAAGACCTCATAAAGCCAGAGATGGCATCAATGGTTTATTAGTTTTCATGATGGAGTCACCTTAAACGGATGTGGCCTAAATGTCCATTTTTCATCTATTTCTGTTTAACAACTGGGGGCTTGCATGCATGTTTGTCAAACCTCTCTATATACATGAGAGTTCTTTTCTTGAGAAGTTTTATGCACTAATTTTTTAAAAATTAAATCCTTATTTGAATGAACCCTCTTAACTCTTAAGAATTGTAAAGCAAATCTTTCTAATAAGTGAATTATGAAGATTACTTAAGGAGGGCTCATATGATGTTCTGAATAAAAGGTATTTTAGGAAAAATCTGTTTCTTTTTGATTAAAAATTCAGACTAAAAGCTAGCATTTTCTAAACAGTGCACTCTACGGCAGGTTTGTGGATACAATGTCCTATGTGGTAGAACTTGTCAGATATTAGGCAGACATGATGCAGGAGAATCCATTACTATGTCATTTGTGATAATGAAACACAATCTTCTCCCATTACTACTGTCTTAAAGAGAAGGCAACTTTCTTCTTGACCAGAGGTCCTGGGCATTGAGAAATTCTTGTGATCTAAGGAGGAAAAAATGCCACAGAAGATGGGTGTGAGTCGGTGAGGGTGCAGGAGGACTGAGCACTAACTTCATCTGCTGTCCAGGCCTAGTGCAGATAGCAACTGACACCCCAGCTGGGGAAGGGAGAAGGAATCAAGGAACTTCACTAAGTCCCCTAATATCTTGCAGGTATGCATAGCCTTAAATTTAGGATGTCAGTGGAATAATCCCTCAGAGTCAATCACTTATTTATTCCCAGCTGGCAAATATGACTGAAAAAAAAAAATCTCTCCACACAGCTCAAGCTCGTTTCTTGCTGAGCCTCCTAAGGATGAGTAATTTGTGTAGTTCTTTCTTCCTTTCTTCCCTTCATTGCTCTGTCAGAAAGCTTATTAACGTATGTATATTCCTGGCTTTTCTGCTGTATGAATGATTCAGAAACAAATTAAAATGTCAAGTTCTCCATGGCTTCCTGGTAATATTAAAATCTACCAGTTTCTATTAAATTTCCATCAAATAGTATTATTCAGAGACAAAAGATTAATCCCTGTTCTTCTCCCGAAAAACACTGATCACAGGAGACCCAGCGATGTGAGCTCTTATTTAATCAGCAGAGTCAATGGAGCCCTGGAACATCGGGGGGAAATGAGACCCAGACATAAAGACTTGAGCCATGCCCTCTTTATCAACTCCACATATTATAAGAGAAAGGGCAGTTCAGAAGGTTTGACAGATACTCACTCAAGTATGCCATTTCATAAGGAAGAAGTTACTTCCAGATTTGAGTGAACAGCTTTGGAAGAAATATATTTTATGCGACTTTATTTTATATTTGGAAGAAATATATTTTATGCGACTTTATTTTATGTGACATAGGCTACCTTTGTAGAAAGAGTAACCACCCCTTTTATAGCAGGACTAATATAAAAGAAAAAGACTTTTTCATCATTACTTCCAACTACTCCCTTGGCACTTTTACAAGGAGAGCTGGGCAGTTATTGTTTCCGTCTCAAGATAAACGTAAGGAGAAGTATCAATAAAAAAGTAATTATCATAATAATCCTTATAGTAACCCAAACCAAAATAATAACAATGAAAGTAATAATCATAAAAAACATTATTACATCTTTCCTCTTTAGGTCTTTCACCCACTGAATCTTTTTAATGTGTAGGAGCTGTGGGTTTTCATCCATTCTGCCTTAAGCAGTAATTGCATTTGATTCGGCCTACACAATTTTACCCATAATATTAGAAACAGAAGAGAGTCGGGCAGTGTGCTTATTATTGGTTATTATTAAAGATGGGGATCAGTGCCTTATCATGGGGAGCCATCCGACTGTCACAAACAACTTCCTTTCACTCACTTTCAGACTGCTGTGATATTCAATTCAACTCTGATTTAAACCTAAGGTCTGGCTATTTTTAACTGAGGAAAAACACTTATTGGTCTCTCTTTCTTAGGCTCTAATTTTGGCTTCTTTTGTGTATTCTCTTAGTTTCACCCCCTGCATTCAGTAAGTACCCTAATCAGAAAAGAACCTATGCCACATCCAGAAGGAAATGTATCTTTGTAATAGATATATCAACGATTTCCCCTTCTCTGGATGGGCCCTGGTTTGCAAGGGTGCCTGTCCCTGGAACCTAGGCCCTATGGCCCTTGCTGATTGGTTTTGGGTGTAGGTATCTGAAAGAAGTGCTGCCAGTCCTGTACTTCTGTAGATTTTCATATGGTCACCAAGGGGTACCCCTCTCTGGCAGTGAGAGCCACAGGAGCTCAGGTGGCCATGCTCTCTTCAATGCAGAGGAAGCTAGTCTCCAGGAGAGATGGAAGCAGATCTGCAAAACACAGACAGCGAGAGCCCAGGCAGCTTTCAAGTTGTCTCTGAGGCTCAGCTTTATTACACCCTTCCTGCATCCTAGAAGATTTTCTCATATACCTTGGACAGATTCCTTTTTTCCAAGTTAGTTTGATTTGGACATTTTTTCTTTGTAAGTTGATGAATCTTAATGGATTGAGTCTTGTTCAGGTAGTGGTTCACACGATATAGGATCAAAAGGTCTGGTGGTATGGTGGGTAGGAACTAGCACTTGTGAATATTTTACTGCTTTGGTAGGTCAGAGGACAGTCAAGGTTATATGTATAATTAAACATGATTTGTACTTGCACACATTCTAACATGCTTTCTTGAGGATGAGAGAGGGAGTGGAGTTATGGTTGGTGCCTGGGAGTTGTGTGGATTCTGTGAAAATGTGTCATGCATCTGGAAGATGTGGTCTTGTTGATGTCCATTGCCATAGTTTGCTGAGTGCTGGAGCCTATTCTGGGCTCCAGAATTTTCATCCGATTTGTCCATTGGATCCACTTGGTTAGGACATCCATCTTTAGAGATGTATAAAATGTTCTTTAAGCTCTCAGTTTTATAAAGCCAATAGTATACAATGAAATGTTTTGGGAGGAGTTCCTCTTTGAGCACAAGAGTGTTTATTCTTGGGAATCAGGCTTATCTTGGTTTGTGTAATGGGCTGGAGTGGTATGCTTGCCAGGAGTGTTTGCAATGGAAACTGACATCATTGTAAGGAAAGGAACAGTCAGAATGAGCCCAATAACAAGGTGTCAGTGGTCTGAGAGGAGGGGCTAAGGGCCACACAGTGTGGTAGTCTGGTCCCCATGGCCTCTTGTACTACAGAGTGGTTCTATACATACAAAGGAAGAAAATATCATAAAACCAAAAGTTCCCCAAATAACCTAGGATTTTAGAGCCTCCTTTCCCACACAAGAACTTCTGTAAGGCATTGTTTTTCAGGTCATGTTTCCTTTGGTTCCCTTTTTCTTTCTTTCTTTTAAAAATATGTATTTTATTGCACTTTAGGTTCTGGGGTACATGTGCAGATCATGCAGGATTGTTGAATAGGTACTTACATGGTGATGTGGTTTGCTGCCTCCATCCCCCCATCACCTATATCTGGCATTTCTCCCCTTTTATCCCTCCCCAACCTCCCTGCCCCCTGCTGTCCCTTTCTGTTTTCTCCTTCCTGCATTCATATGACTTACTAAAGTATTTCTGAAAATTCCATTTGAATTTATCAATACCGTTTTACTTATATTATCTGTAGAATTTTC
>CAUYLG010029354.1:0-17021 GCA_963573385.1 Cacajao melanocephalus | reverse complement strand
TTTTTAGACTGCATTCTAGCCTGGGCAGTAGAACAAGAATCCTGTTCTCTCTCCCTCTTTTTCTTCCTCTTTCTTTCCCTCATACATTCTTTTTCTTTCTTTCTTTCACTCTCACTTTCTTTCCTCTCTTTTTCTTTCTTTCAAAAAATTAAAAAAATATATACAGATATTTAGACATAAAAATAACAAAGAAACATTGGATTTAAACTACACATAAAATCAAATGGATGTAACAAACGTTTAGAGAACATTTTATCCAACAGCTAAGGAATGCACATTTTTTCTCATCAGCACATGGAAGATTTTCTAGGATAAAGCCATATATTAGGACACAAAATACATCTCAACAAATTTTCTAAAATTGAATTCATATCAAGCGTTTTCTCAAACTACAATAGAATAAAAGTAGAAATCAAAAACAAGAGGAACTTTGGCAACTGTACAAATACATGAAAATTAATCAACATACTCATGAATGACCTTTGCATTAAGGAAGAAATTTAAAATAAAAAAATGTATATTGAAACAAATGAAAATAAAAATACAATACACCAAAGCTTATGGGATGTAGCAAAAGCAGTGTTAACAGGGAATTTCATAACAATAACTGTCTCCATCAAAAAAGTAAAAATATTTCAAATAAATAACCTAGCACTGCTCTTCAGGGAACTAGAAAGACAAGAATAAACCAAACCCCAAATTAGTAGAAGGAAAGAAATAATAAAGATCAGAGAAGAAATAAATGAAATACAGACTAAAAAACCTCAAACATTAATAAAATTAGTATTTTGAAATGATAAAATTAATAAACCATTTGCTAGGCTAACCAAGGAAAAAATAGAGAAATGACCCGAGTAGATAAATCAGAAGTGAAGAGGGAAACATTACAACTGATATCACAAAAATACAAAGGATTGTTAGATACTATTATGAAAACTATACACTGAACTGAAAAACCTAGAAGAAATGTGTACATTTCTGTACACATGAAACCTACCAAGATTGAATTAGGAAGAAACAGAAAACCTGAACAGACTAATAATGAGTAAGAAGTATGAATCTGTAAGAAAATGTCTCCCGACCAAGAAAAGTCCAGGACTAGATGACTTCATTCCCAAATTCTACCAAACTTCTAAAGAAAAACTAATATTAATCTTCTCAAATTATTCCAAAAAAAAAACCTAAAGAGGATGGAATTCTTCCTATCTCATTCTATGAGTTCTGCATTACTCTGATACCAAAACCAGAGAAGAACACCACAAAAAAAGAAAATGAATAAAGACCACTATCCCTGATGAACATAGATGCAAAAATTCTTAACAAAATACTAGCAAATCAAATTTAATATCACATAAAAAGTAACATAATATGATGAAGTGGGGTTTATCCCAGGGATGCAAGGGTGATTCAACATACACAAATCAATAAATATGATACACCAAATCAATGGAATAGAAAACAGAAGCTATATGATTATCTCACCAGTTGCAGAAAAAGCATTCAGTAAAGTTCAACAACCCTTCATGATAGAAACTCTCAACAAAAGTGGCACAGAAGGAACATACCTTAACAAAATAAAGACTATATACAACAAACCTACAGCAAACATTATATTGAAAGTGGAAAAGCTGAAGGCTTTTCTCTGAAAACTGGAGCAAGACAAGGATGTCGATTTTCACCACTTATATTCAGCATAACACTGGAATTCCAAACCAAGGCACTCAGGCAAGATAAAATAATAAAAGGTATCCAAATTTTAAAATAGAAAATTAAATTATCCCTTTTTGTTGATGACTTTATCTTACATCTAGAAAAACCTAAAGACTCCACCAGTAAACTTAGATTTGATAAATTTAGTAAAGTCACCAGACACGAAATTAACGTACAAAAATCAGTAGTGTTTGTTTATACTAATAATAAACTAGCTAAGAAATAAATTAAGAAGGCAATCCCATTTATAATAGCTACAAAAAATAAAAATACCTAGGAATAAATTTAGCCAAGGAGGTGAAAAACCTCTACAAGGAAACTAATAAAGTCTAAGGAAAGACATTGAAGAGGACACAAAAAATGAGGAGACAACCCATGCTTATGGATTGGAAGAATTAACATCATCAAAATGACCATAAGACCCAAAGCAAACCATAGATTTGATGTATTATTTATCAAAATATCAATGCCATTTTTTTTGCAGAAATAGAAAACAAAAATTCTAAAATTTGCATAGAACAAACAAACACACAAACAAAAAAGATCCAGATTAGCCAAAGTCATCCCAAGCAAAAAGAACAAAACTAGAAGTATCACTGTATCTAACTTCAAAATATGTTACAGGGTTAGAGTAATCAAAAAATCATCATATTGGGATAAAAACAAACACATAGACCAATGGAAGAGAATTTTTTTACAAAAAGAAATAAATGCATGTATTTACAGCCAATTGATTTTTGTCAAAAGTACCAAGAACACACATTGGAGAAAAAAACACTCTTTTCAATAAATGGTGCTGGGAAAATTGTATATCCATATGTATAAGTGGTTTCCTATATCTCACTACATACAGAAATCAACTAAAGATGGATTAAAGAGTTAAACATAAGACCTGTAAGTAAAAACTTCTAGAAAACATAGGGAAAATACTTCAGAACATTAGCTTAGTCAAAGATTTTATGTCTAACATCTAAAATACATAGGCAACAAAACCAAAATTAGACAAATGGCAGTATATTAATCTAAAAAGCTTCTGCACAACAAAGGAAACAATAAACAGAGTGAAGGAACAACCTGTTGAAGGGAGAACATATTTGCAAACTATTCATCTGATAAGAACTATTAATCAGAATATAGAATAAACTCAAATGACATAACAGCATAAAAATGAAGAATCCCATTAAAAAGTGTGCAAAGGGTATGAGTAGACATTTCTCAAAGAAGACACACAAATAACCAACAGGTATTTGAAAAAATGCTCAACATCACTAATCATCAGGGAAATTTAAAACAAAGCTACAATGAGATATCATCTTACCTCAGTTAAAATTGCTATTATTAAAGACAAAAATAACAGATGCTTGCAAGAATGCAAAGAAAATGAAACTTTCGGCATTCTGTTGTTGTATATGTAAATTAGTATACTCCTTGTGGAATTGGTATGGAAATTTCTCAAAAAAATAAAAATAGAACTAGCATGAGATCCAGCATTCTCACTGCTGGGTTTTTATCCAAAGAAAAATAAGTCAGTGTATACAAGGGACACTTGCACTTGCATGTTTGTAACAGCAATATTCATAATAGCAAAGATGTGTAATCAATCTCAATGTTCACCAATGGATGAATCTATAAAGAAAATGTCATATAAACCCAAAATGGAATACTATTTGGCCATTAAATAAATTAAGTCATGTCATTTTTAGCAACATGGATGAAACTGGAAGTTATTATGTTAAGTGAAATAAGCCAAACACAGCATGACAAATATCACTTGTTCTCATTCGTATGTGGGAGCTAAAAATTGAATCTCATGGATGTAAAGAGTGTCAAAAATAGGTACCAGAGGCTGGAAAGGGTGTGTGTGTGGTGGTGGCAGGGGTGGGATAAGGAAAGTTTGGTTGGTGAGAACAAGCATTCACTTAGAAGGAGGAGATAGGTTCTAATTTTCTATGGCTGAGTAGGGTCACTATAGTTACTAACACATATTGCATATTTCAAAATAGCGAGACAAGAGGACTTGAAATGTTCCCAATACAAAGAAATAATAAATAGTCATTATGATGGATACCCCAAATACCCTGATTTCGCATTACAAGTTCTTGGCATGTAACAGATACTCACATGTACCTCATAAATATGTAAAACAGTATCAATCAATAAAATAAATTTTTTTAAATGCATGTACTCCTGTGTTTTTTGCAGCATTATCCACAATAGCAAAGATATGGAATCCACCTAGGTATTCACCAATAGATGAATAGATAAAGAAGATGTAGTATATTTACACAGTGGAATACTAATTGTTCATTAAAAAAAAGAATGACATTCTTGTATTTGCAGCAACATGAATGTAACTGGAGGTCATTATGTTAAGTGAAATAAACTAGGCACAGAAAGACAAATACCACTGTTCTCACTTATATGTGGCAAGTAAAACTTTGATCTCATGAAGGTAAAGAATAGAATGATAGATACCAGGACTTCGGTGAAGGAGGGAAGATGAAGAGTGGTTGCTTAACAGGTATGAACATATAGTTACAAAGAAGGAATAAATTCTAGTGTCAATAGCCGACTAGAGTACAATAGTTAATAACAATGTAAAACCTTTTTTATGTCTAAGTTCTAAAGAGTTCCTGCGTTACAGTTGAGTCAAGGTGACTCCTTCCACTCCCCTGCCTTTGGTATGCCAATGATACCCAGCAAAAGAAAAAAAGTGGTGGTGGGAAGGGGAGCAACATTAATATTATGACTGATTTTTACACAATTTGAATGTATTATCAAGGCATTCAGTGATGTAGAAAAATGGTAGAATCTATTTGAACTTGATCCTTGGAATATTCTCTACTGATTGATATGAAGGCATAAGATTGGTTCTATAGAGAGGCAATTATAATCTCAGTCCACAATGTGGCTATACAATTAACTGTATAGTTATAATCATATAAACACTACTGACTGATATTCAACTTTAGGATCAAGCTAAGGACATATTGCCTGACACTTAAATATGGTTACCTAATAGAATGTAAATATTATAAAACTTAACAATATAAAAATCAAAGTGTAGCTGATAGAGATTAAGAGGTGTGAGATTATGAGGAGAAATCAAAAGAAGAATAAGAATGTTAATGTCTTTATCTTATGAAGGTGGCATCAAGAGACATGGAACTATAGGCGGAGGTTAAATTATATTTAACATTTCAGAGGTAACTAATGGTAGAACTGAGAATAGAGACATAAAATATATTAGGATGAGAACTGGACAGAAATTTATGTAAATTCGCCACATCTTCAACTAGAATAGCAGAATATCAATAGAAAATGCCTCAAATCAGTTAAGAATGGACAATATAAAATACTTCTTATGCATACTGAAATAATATGAGAAAATCTTAAAATGTTTAAAAAGGTTAAAAGTGATCATCACTGGGGAGCAAGATTGAGAGTAATGAGGTGTGGGTAGAGGATAATTGCTTTTTTTTTCTTACATAAACCTTTCTGTGCTATTTGAGCTTCTAACCATGTATTTAACCATTAACTGTGCTAAAATATTTGAAAGTTTTAAAAAGGAGTAACTTTGAAGGATTGGATAATAAATTCTATGTATAAAGAGAACATACTCTATATACTTTACAATGCGTTATCTATGAATTCTTCAAAATTGTCTTGGTAAGAGAGATAGCACAGCCCTTCAGTTAATGCAAAAATGCCCTCAGAATACTTTAAGTTTTGTTTACTTCAGTCATCCACCAACGATTAATGCTGAAGAGCAGTGAGTTCTCCATAACCCCACAAATTCATGCTGTGTCTTCATCCCATGTCGTAGATACAGGGATTTATGATAAGTAGGGATAGCAATGGTAGTAGCGCATGTTCCACCACCATCAATTTTTAGAAGAAAATCATGTTTTATTTAGAGACTTGAGAAAATAAATGTATTTTAGAATATAAATATTAGGGAGCAGGCTGACTAACTTTGAACTCATTACGATACCTCCTAAAAGCCACTTTATGTAAAGGATGTTTTTATTGTAATATGAAGAATCTGTTATTTACTAGTCTTATTAGTGAATAGTTTTATACAATACATTAATACTAATGACCAGATTCTTTTTATCATTTCTTTTCTTTCTTTCTTTTTTTTTAGGGACAGGATCTCACAATGTTTCTAAGGATGGTTTGGATTTCATGGCCTCAAGTGATCCTCCTGCTTTGGCCTCCCAAACTATTGGGATGATAGCCATGAGCCACTGCTCCTGACCCCAGATATTTTTTTTTAAGAAAATAACAGAATCCCATCCTTATAGCCATAAAAATGTTCATGTTGAGAACCACTAAGCCAGACAATGGAAAAACCAATCTTAAAAACAAAAACAGTATTTTACAAGTACCAAATGATTCTGAAACTAACTTTACTTCTAGTCACTCTATTATACAACCACAGTCACAAAAGGATTAAAGCAGTGAAAACATATGTAACTATTGCATGGGTAAAGGTTTTTCTCCCGAAATACTTGAATTCTAATTTTAAAAAAGTAATAGCTATATAAACATTGTTTTATTTTACTCCCTTATTGAAAACTCTAACTCAGCCATAATTCATGGTCTTGCTACCGTAGGAAGATAGCTGGCTATTCTCTCCATGTATATTTCTCTTTTCCTTTTTGTTTTACATCTTTCCTTATTTTCAACTGTCCTACTTGCTTCTTTTTGTTTTCTTCCTTGATTTCTCCTACCCAAGCCCTAGGCCTACCACTGGCACCCAGTGGTACTCCAAGGCATTGTTGTTTGCATTCAGCTATTTTAAGTGGTTGCTGACCACTATCATTATTTCTTTGCTAAGGAAAGATCTGTTGAAATTTTAGTTGAATCATCAAAATTTTTTGCTAATCTTCATTTTTCTCTATTATGACTTCTTTTCTAGATGTCATTGCTCTGTTGCATTTTTATTAGTCTATTTTCCAGTATATGATTAACATCTGCCTTTATTCAAAATTTCAAGATGGTTAAAAACATCAGTTCACTTAATCTTTTCCCCTTGAGACAGAGTCACAAATATTTGTGTTTCTTTGTCTTTTACAAAACTTATCTTCTCACTAACCTATTTTTAAAGCAAGAGGTGTGAGAGATAATGTAGAGGCTTAAGAAAATAAACTTGAAAGTCTAAACTTTCTTGCCTCAGCAAACAAAGTCCAAAAGATGCTTATTAGAAAAGCCTAGTCCTCCAGAAGTGAGTTGCCAATGAGGTGAGGAAATGGGTTTGTTAGCTCATGGAGCCTGCTAATGGAAATCAATATCAGTTTTTGTATCTGTTTGAAGAGGCAGGTAAAAGGCATATCTTGAGAGCTCCCATTCTCATTCTAGTGTCTGCTTGTTATATTTCTGAAAGAGTACATGGCATTATTCAGCCACTTCTCGAAAAAGGTAGCTTGCAGACTACCAAAGTACAGCAGTTCAGTATGTAAAGTTCTCCGAGCCTATTTTCATTTACATTGGCAGAATTACCCATATGGATTTCATTCTAAGTACACACTTCTTACAAAACTCTATCACTGAAGATAATTTAAAAATAAGATTGGTCTTCTACTAGTATATAACATTAGCTCCCTATACCAACTGTTTTTCTCAGATAAATGTTTTCTTGTCTGGTAAGTATAGAGAGGTAACACAATACCCTCTCATGACAGCTATCTCTGTCAGAAAAGAACACTGTGTAGTGCAGTCAATTCTTAATTAACCAGGGTCATGGGGAACAGGCAAAGTATGGATTAAGTGTAATTCTACAGGTAAGCCCTACAGTTCATTTTTATCCATTAATTTCAACCTCTTTCCTAATCACAAGTGTTATCAGAGCTCTTGATAATTAAGTAAATGTGGAGATTTGTGTTTTACTTCCTTTCTTATCCTTGTCTAATGAGTAGGGAAACGGAGAGTAGGAAGCAAGGGGAGGTGGTATTATCTCCTAATATGATAATCAGTTACTGGATCTGAAGAAGTAGTCTATGTTGGCTCATTACATACCCTTAGCTTCTTCCTGGAGTTTCTGGGGCTTCATTATGAAGGATGTGACCACAAATAAGGAATCAAAAGAATAAAGAAGAGATAGTTTTGTTTTTTTTTTTTTAAAAAGTCCAGAATTGTTTCAGATGTCTGAAATACAGCCACTAGTTGTATACTTCTGGGATCAAAAACTACTAATTCAGGTAGTTTTAATTCCAGTACTGCATTTGTCTTCCTGAGCAATCTTTCTGCTCGCAAGCTTTGATTTCTTCTCTGTGAAAAAACAATTCCTCCAGACTACCCTTGGGTTAGTTTGAAGAAAAACTAATAATAACCAAAGAATATATTTTGTGAAAAGAAATGCATAATCAATATGATAGTCATTGAGCTGTGTTCCACAAAGACTCTAGCTCCAGAAGACTACCCTGGGAGTCTATGGCCAGGCAGGGATCCATAGAGTTTCTGATTCTCATTCATGTGAATATAAACACGTGCATAGTTCATGCTGTAGTCTTCTATGGCTGTTGTAAGTGATTCCAGGCCTGTGTGCTAGTCGCATCTCCCTAGTACAAACAAGCAGTGGAAGTAACTGTATATATAAACTGTGTGCTAATAAATAAATATATACATAAATAAAAAAATTCTTACATTAGAATTTCCCTTTCTCTTGGCCTCATTCACTCCCCATCTGTAAAAAGATGATGTTGGGCCAGATGATCTCTAAGGCATTGTCCAGCTCTACGAGTCAGTGATGCTCATTGTAAAACTTGTACCTTTGCCTTGTTTCTTCTTCTCTTTGAGATTTGCTCTCAGCAGAAAGTCATAAGGTCTGAACTTCCGAAGTCAGTTCAAACCATACTTCTGAATAGAAAAAAAAAAAAAAAAGAAACATGGTTTATTCTCCTTTATTTTGATACTTTTATTATACTTTGAAGACAAGGAGTACTGAAATTAATGTGGGTATATATTATAACTTCTTTGTTCCAGTCCAATGTCTATGTTTGGTAGTCTAACAAATTTTACCAAAATGAGTTGATATATTAAATGAAGCTGAAAATAACTAAATACCAATTTAAAGTGGTGACTCAAACAGGACTTGATAACAAACAGGAATTTTTAGTAAAAAAAATTATGTTATTCTTGTTTAAGGAGAGATTACATGTTGGAAAAGAATAGATTACGATTATCTAGTTCTCAAAAATAACATGTACATATACTATATCGTGGATACCAATTAGCAATGATTTTCTAAAACCAGTTTAGTAGAGACAAAAAGACATGTAAATAGTTAAGTGCAAATATATGTCCATATGTGGAACAGCGGGTATCATGAAAGAGTAAGCAATCAGTTTAAACTAGAGGCAGAGGAAGTGGCCAGACTGTAAGGTGTAAATGAGGACCCATGGATAAGTAATGCCCAAGAGCTATCTGACCCCATAAAAGACATTATAAACCCCAATAAGGAGTTTTGACTTGACATTTTAGACCATTGTGTCCCAAAGTTTACTATACATATGAGAGACGATTTTGGCTAGCATATGGGTGAATTTTGTTATTTTTAATAGTGTGTTATGTATTTTAATGTGTATTAGCAAAAATGAATTAGACCTCCAAAGTTATGGTTTCACAGATGTTATTGCTCAGAGCAAAGCTAATTTTTTAAATGAATAAATTTAAAGTAGAATATTACCTAAATAATAGTACAGATGGTACACAGGTATGGCAAAAAATATGAGTGTGAAATGCAAGTGACTGGTATTTGGGAAACACTTCAGTATGGGAGTTATTAAAGGGTTTTTTAGGCAGTGGGATAAAATCGTTAGGTTCATGGTTTAGGAAGATCAATCTACCTATAACATGGAAGATGAATAAAAGAAGGGAATAGTTAGGAGAGTATTGCAGTAAAGCCTGAAGTAAGGCAGTAGCAGTGAGACTGTGTAGAACAGAGAAATGTAAAAGATGTCAAGTAGACAGCATCTATAGTTCTTGGTTACTTTATTAATTTATGGTCCAACGAGCAAAATAGAAGCCATTCTAAATATTTAACACAAAAAGAATTGAATACCAACAACTGGTTACATTGATGATGGAAGAACTGAGATGATAAAAAAAAAAAAAATTAGCAACAGTGGGAAGGCCCTACAACTCCTAAGGTTGAAAGGACAACAAGAAGAGATTATGGTGCCAGAGAGAGAGGGCAGAGGCTACCACATGGAGGCTTGAATCACAGGAAAATTGTACAGTATTAGCTGAAGACATGGAGGAGGCACAGCTGCTAAAATTAGACCCTGGATTATCTTTTCTTCCCTTTCTTAAACTTCCTACCAGTATCTCTTATTGGGTGAATTCAATCAGAAACTTCTGTCTAAGAAACCTGGGAAACACAGACTGCAGGAATCAGCCATTCTGCAAAAAAGAACAGACCAGAGAAGGGTGAAGTATGCATTGAAGGGTAAACAAGTCTGTGATTGGCATACTTATAAATGGAAAGTGAAGAATAAAGAAATGTCTAAGACAAAATCCATATTATGACTTGAGGAACTTGGTGGTTAATATTTTCAACCTCTGAGATAAGAAATATTGAAGTAGAAATAGGTTAAGGGGTATGATGAGTTCATTTCTTAACAAATTACCTTGAGATATCTGTGGAACATCCAACTAGAGAAGACCTGTATAGAATTGAAACACAGTAGGGAAAGGTGGCTGGTGATAAAGATTTAATCAAGAGAGGTAGTTAAAACATGAAAACTAATTGATCAGAAATATTGTGCAGATTGAGAAGATGAGAAAGTCAAGGAAGATGCTTTAGGGAAAACTACCAATAAAATGATAGAGAAAGAGAAGTGAGTAAAGCAGCCTGAGGAGGAACCCTCAAAGTGGTAAGATTAAATACAGCATCTCAAGAGCCCAAGCAGGAGACAGTTTCAAGGAAGGAATTTTCAACAATGCTAATTCACCCAAAGTGATCAAGTAAGGTGAGAATCAAGAGGTCAATGGTCTCTTCCTAATAGGTCATTAATGTCCTTTGTAAGAGCAGATTCAATGCAGACTTAGAAGTAGACAGCATTTTATAATGGTCTGAAGAGACAATGGGAAACGAGGAAGAAATTGGACAGAGTCATGTGCACCACTTCTCAAAAACTTTGTTTTAAAATAAATAAATAAATAAAACCAGAAGAGAGAGTAGTAGGTTAGGGGAGTGCAGGATCCAGAGAGGTTGGTGAATTTTCTTTTTCTTTAAATTTTATTTTTCCATAAGCTATCGGGGTACAGGTGGTATTTGGTTACATGAGTAAGTTATTTATTGGAGATTTATGAGAATCTGGTGCACCCATCAGCTGAGACATGCTTATATGTGTATGGAAATGAGTAAGATATATTGAAGATGCAAAGAAGAGAAAGAATAGCTAATAGAATGAGATTCCTAAAGAAATGTTAAGAGATAGGCACCAGAAACAGAGATATTAAACTTGGACAGAAAAAGGAAACTTCTGAGTCCAGAGGAAAGGAAATGAGAGAGAGTTCAGAAAAAGATCATTTTTAGATGTGACTAATTAAGAGCATCTATCTGTAATAATCTCAGTTTTGTCTGTGAAGTAAGAGTTAAGATAACCTTCTAAAGATAGCAGGAAGGTAACGGAGTTCAAAGCTTTGGAATTGCCACCTTGAGGTCTAGACAAGGGCAGGGACCAGAAACATAAAATTGAGAATGAGATGAGATTGGAGAACACAAATTTGCCACAACACTAATTTACACAACTGTGTAATTTCTTCCAGCAGTCTCAATATTATTCGTTGTAGAAGTTGAGAAGCGAGTAGTTGAAATGATCTAAGCAAAGTAGCTATGTTAGAAAAACTGGAAGTGGAGGCCATGGAACTTGTTTATCAAGAGAGTAGTTTCAATGAAGCATTAGGGGTCCAGGCTCAAGAGCGAAGGGATTGAAGTGATAAAAAAAACCTGGAGATCCCATTATTTGAAAAATTCTTCCTCTGGAATTCATAAATGTGACACTAGTATAATATTGGATTCTTTCTGGTTGATTTCACTTAAATTTTGTGAGCTAGAAAAAAATAAATTAATTAAAGACCTATCTATGCATTACATCCTGGCTACATAAAATACATCATTTTAACCTTTATGACTATCTATAGAGTAGATACCCATTTTAGAGAGGACACAACGGAAGCTCAGAGAGTTTGATAAATCTTGAAGTTAACCATGGTTGGTTCTTAGTACAGAAAAGGTTCGAAATCAGATCTATATGACTTCAAATTTAGTGCTAGTTCTACTATTTCCTGCTGTCTCTCTACCAAAAAGAAAAAGAAGGAAATTTATGTGAATTTATCATATGATCAAATGAACATGAAGCACTCATAGAAAGCAACACTTCCCAAAATGAAGTTTCCAATGGGACCACTACTGTTCTCCAAAAGTCATCCTGATCAGATGCATAAACTTATCTCTTGTATGTGTTAACATTTGTAGTATAGCAAGGCCTCTACTTTGCTTCCTGGTATGAATAAATAATTTGCTTATAATACTTAAACCAGACATCATCTCATTGGCGTTTCACTTACAGTAGGGCTAACCTTCCTATTAGTGTTAAGGAGTTTGGGTTTTGTTTTCTTGCCTGTGGCAAGTGAGAGGTGCATATGATCCATAGAGCTTTTATCGCTGGAAGAGGTCCACAGACTGAAAAAGAAAGCCACTATATCAACGTCTTGGAAGCTGTGTCCTGCTTTCAGAGCTTAAAGAAATGACTGTTTATTTGAGTGAGGTAATGTTTGACACTCAGAAATCTTGACTAAAGTTAGTAAAGATCTAAACTGAGTCAGGGGCAGATTAAAGTAGCACAACAACCAAAGCTGGCGAGCCAGAAACCAGCAACCTAAGCTGAGACAAACATAGGATAGCTGATTCCCCTAGACCCCAGTTCTTGGTATTGAAAGCAGAAAAGGGCATTATTTTCTTTTCTGATGTATGGACATCCCTACCACCAAAGCCTTAATAATTACAGTATAATGAAATTAGGCAGTAGATACTCTGGAATGGGTCAGTGATTCTCTTACATTGAGTACTGAAATAAAAAGAATTTGTTGACCATCTAATGCATGCTATGCACTTGTTTTATCCTCATAATAACCCTTGGAGGCAAGAATGATTATTCCTATATTAGAGTTGATAAAATGAGACACAGAGAACCTAATTCCGTTTACCAAATTTATATAGCTGGTAATTAGCAGAAATGGGGTTTGCATGTACATCTACTTGATTTCAAAATTCCTTATGTCATATCTAATTAACAAAAGGGAGACAGACATTTCCAATAGCGATACAAGCAATATGATTGAAAAAATCCATCTCTGAAGCTCTTTATGAACAGCAATACTACTCACACACATGGAATGCTTTATGAGAGTTTCTTACACTTTTTTTTGTGTTCCATGAAAACTTTAGTATTTTGAGAAGCCTCTAAAGCCCTTTTAAAATATGTAAAATACAAAAGAAAACAACGTAAATACATTAAACTGAAATTTAGTTATCAAAATTAAAAAATTCATGTGGCAATATATCAGTTTTTAAGTTTTTAAATAAAATATCTAGCAGTGGATCTACCTATAATTTCAAAACATATTCATAATAAAAGGAAATCCTACATTTTGCTTAGAAATTACTAAAAACAAATGTAATTTTTCTTGTAAAATTTCTTTTAAAAGCCTGAATTCTATTATTGTACCACATAAGGGCTTCACAAGGGGTCTACACAGAGATGTATTGGAGCTGACATGAACTGGCTGTTTCTCATTTTATCAATTTGACTAATGATATTGGAATTTTTATGGGCTTACTTGCCATCCACATATCTTCTTTGGTGAAATGTATATTTAAACATTTTGTCCATTTTATTTATTTGGTTGGTTATTTTCTTATCATTAGTTTTAATAATTCTTTATGTATTCTAGCTGAAAATCTTTTATCAGGTATGAGATTTGCAAATATTCTCTCCAGGACTGTTGCTTGTCTTTTCGCTCTCCTAAGCACATCTTTGAAAAGCAGAAGTTCTTAATTTGGATGAAATCCAATCTTTGTTAGAACTAACCTAGAACCTTGATTTGAAAGAATTACTTAGATACAGATCTTCAGGTGTGTTACTTGTCCTACCAGATGTTCTTAAAGTGCAGGGACACGGAGAAGCCCCATTGAATATTTAACAGCTGGCAGTGCAGAATAAATACCCAGGATTGTAGCACTTGCCAATTTCCATAGCTGATTTCAAATTACCAACTTGATGTCAAATTTCCAACATCATTAGTCATAGGGAGATAGAAATTAGAGCCACAATGAAATACCACTACTTACACACTCTAGAATGACTAAAATTAAAAACACTGGCCATACCAAGTGTTGATAAATGTGAGGAGCAACTGAAATTCTCATACTTTGATGATGGGAATGTAAAATTGTGCAAGGGCAGCTTCTTATAAATTTTCCCTTACCATATGACTTAGCCAGTTCAGTCCTAGGTATTTCCACAAGAGAAATAAAAACATATGTTCACACAAAGACATGCCCATGAATATTTATAGCATCATTATTTTAATAGTCAAAACTAGGAACAACCCATATGTCCATCAAAAGATGAATGGGTGAAGAATTGTGTTATAATCATTTAATTGAATACTACTCAGTCATAAGGAATAAGCAATTAATACACACAACATGGATGAATCTTTTAAAAAATTATACTGTCTGGAGGAAGACAGTCAAAAAAATGCATGTTGAGTAGTTTCACTTGTAGAAAATTCTAGAAAGTGCAAACTCATCTGTCATGGCATAAAGCAGATCAATGGTTGCCTGGAAGTAAGGAAGGGTAGAGAAGGTAGGGAAGGACATGAAGGAAGGATTACAAAGGGGCATGAGGAAATTTTGGAGAGTGACAGACATATTCACTATCTTTTGATCTCAGTAATCATTTCATGAGTGTATACATATGTCAAAGCATCAAATCGTATGCTTTAAAAATATGCAGTGTATTGTATGCCAATTATATACCCAAATAAATGTTTTTAAAAGAGTAACACTGATTCTATCAGCAAAAGCTCTAAATAGACATTACAGCAAATAAGATATATGGATGTCAAATAAGTTCCTTAAGCAGGGTTATTCTATTTCCTAACATGTTTAAGGCCCCTTCACTATGCCAAGTCACTAGGGACCAATTATTTGAGAAATAACTGTTTCAGATTTTCTAAGTGTTATCCTCATAAGGTCTAAATATTCCACCCAAAGTAAATCACATATTTTCCTCCATATCTACCACATATTATGTGAACATATGTGGAAGGTATAAGCGGAGTGAGTTTAACTTTATAGGCAGAGAACGTAAGACAGAGATATTAAGAATATGTCTCAGGTCAATGGCAGAAATGGGACTAGAATCCAGATCTCCATCTTCTCAGTCAAATGACTAAGGGAAAGGTCTGTGTAGGAAGAATCTTCAGTGATTCCACAGGGTGATTAGAATTGATGACAGGCTACTGAGAGGTATGCCTGTCTGTTGGAGGAATCCGTGTTTTGTTCAGTTTTAACAAGGGCTTGGGAGAGATTGCAGTATAATCAAACTTGGCACTCCTAAATGTTTAAAGCATGCTTTAAGTTTGGTAGCATTTTTCCTTTTTAATCAAAAGGCCTCTTATCAGTCTGCTATTGCTTGATACTGCTAATCTGTCCATTTAGTACACAGAAGACTCACATACACCTGCAGATCCAGGAACAATATCTGAGCCAACATTTCATTAACTTGTATATTTTTCCCAAACTGACGATTGGTTGTGTCCCCCTCCCCTGCCTGCACCACCTCTTTTCCCTTTAGATGTTGCTAGGGAGATTCTGGCACAGCCCTAGGAAGAGGAGGAGGGAAACTGGTAGAGAAAGGGGGAGTTAAAGGGTGAGTTATCAGAGGTCACTGTTCCTCAAAACAGACAAAAAGGGAGAAAGGAATGGGAAAAAACAAGCCTCTGCTTGACTCGCCCAGAGACAAAGCCTCCTTATTTGAGAATCCTGCCAGAAAATTTGAGGTAGCTCTGAGAAGGAAGGCCACAGGGATTAAGAATGTTCTTATATTCCTGTTTAAGGACAATTTACAGAGTATAGGCAGACTATTATACGCAAATACCTATCCTTCAATGGAAGACACATACGGTCACCCACCTATATGTACACAGTGGTAAACAGAGACCTCAGCAGCTACAGAGGTATGCACACACTCTCAGGCAGAAACAAAGGGACACATCTAGAAAATCGCACATTTTCCAAGCCCTCTAAAAATCACTTAAGCCCAGAGGGAAAATGTGGGAGAAAGAGTAAGGAAAGCCACAGGTAGCAGGTGAGCCATAGTGAGTAGGACTAGGGTGGGGTTTGGACTTGCAGAGGTGAGAAACTGGATTAGCAGTTAAGTGTGAAAGAGTGAGGGTAAATGAGTTAGTCTGATTCCATAGAAACTCTACCTAAAAGCAGGTTAGAACAGAATGAGCTACAAATTTCCCCAGATAGTAGTGTTTCAAAGCTAGAATTCTCTGTTGAGGCTTTGCATTCTCCACACTAAAATAAATTTTAATGACTTTTCCACCTTCTCCCATAGCTTCACATTTCAGCACAATTGTGAAAGTGCAAAATAACCATATTAATGTGTATGTGTAGATTTATTTTATTTAAATAATTCAAACATGTAGGAAATATATTTCTAAGGAAATGATCATGCACCTCAGGTGATAGAAAGGCAAAAAGCCAAATAAAAAAACAACTACATCTGAGAAGCAAAACAAACAAACAAACAAACAAAAAAAACATATAAAACTGAGAGCATCTTTTAACCATTGAAAAGCTGAAATTAGACAAAGGGAATTAAAAAAAAAAACTACCTGTTTCCTTTTTGAATTATTTTCAGTGTTGGCACACATTTGAAAGCACATATAGAGACTGCTAAATCAATGTCCAATATAGTCTCACTACACTATTGTGAGTAACTGGAGGCAGGGCTAGGCTGAAATAGTGGAAAATCCAAATTACACAATATTTTTAAAGACATGTACTTTTTTTTTTTTGTAGAAAGTGATTTATTTAAAGAGAGAGAGAAACAGGAGAAGGAGAGAGAAAGAAACAGCTAACACTCACACTGAGTGAGAGAATCCAGAAAGATGGAATTCAGGAGAGGAAAGCAGCTTCCACACTGAATGGAAGGGAATAGAGAGGGATTGAGTTTAGGAGGAGAAGACAGGCTTCCATGAAAGAGTATGGAAGGGGACTCCAG